>PVKZ01002953.1:0-172350 GCA_004027375.1 Macroglossus sobrinus
CTCCATTCTATCACACCGACTGGCTAAAGGAAGTGCTTGGTGAATCCAGGGTGGGTGTGTGAAGTCCATGAAGGGTCAGGACAATTCAGGAAGACTTTCAGAATTGCAGCTAAGACAAGAATTCTCCTTCCATGCTGGAGTCTCTTGTGCAGCATCCTGGGCTCTGTCTTGACTCACCTGACTCCTGATCTTGCCCCTGGGGTCTCCGGGCTTCTGTAGGCACATAGAAAGACAGGGAGGAGAAATAGACACCCAAGTATCAGAGAGTCCCAGGGGCACCCAAGCCTCATACTCAGCTCAGACATGAGACAGGGAAGACGTCAGCTGCATTGTCTTCACTCCTTCCTCATTTATGTAAAGAGGACCTGGTGGAGAGCACTGCCTGAACCTCTTAGGGGAAACCTGGTATTTCAGCACTGGAAACCCATAGCAGGGTTTGTCCCTGTGAGGGGATTAGGCTGTGTGCCTTTTATGTGCTCCATGGGTCACAGGCTGTGGTGAGGAGACCTCTGAGTGCTCAAGGCCCAACTCAGGCTTTTCATAGTGGACCCTCAGGGACACCAGGTGAGGATCTGGTCCATGGAGTGCACAGATGTTGGTTCAGACACAACTGTTTCCCAAAAGGAATCTTTAGGGTATTCTCTTTGGGGGTGCCTGCCATAATTGTGTGATCAGAGGAAAGGCAGCATCAGCCCTACCTAACACAGACTTTTGGAATTGCCTTTGCAGAAAACTATGAATTGATGATTTCTGGAAAAGGCTTTAATAATGCAAGGAATAAAGACCAAGCTCTTTGTAGATTCAAGTTCAGCGAAACGATATTCTTCGGTAAGTTGTGCCCTTTGTTTCTCCAAGTAGCAAATTTCCCACAGCACACTTTGTTTCCCACAGCCAGCCAAGCCTTCAAACCCCTGCTGACCACTTGCTATTTACACTGTAAGAACAGCGGCCATGTGGACACATGCAAGACTGGGAAGCCGGCCACCTATTTCTTCATATGCAAAGCCTAGCACCACTATAGCATTTTGGAGCAGGACTTGACTCCTGCCACAGATGGGTTTATCTGCTGGGTCTGCCTCATAACTGCATTCCACCACACTTTCCTTAGCCTTCATTTCCCTTGAGAGTGAGTATCTAAATCCCACGAGTCTGCTGATGGGAATCGGAGGCAACTCTGTGACTCTGAATCTGTGCCAGATGCACTGATAGTTTTCGCAGGAGTGTGTGTTCACCTTGAAATGAGAGGGGATGCCAACTGCCATGCCTGAGCCCTGGAATTTGGCACAGGCACACACCACATGTGTGACCTTGACCAAATGAGAGTTCTGTTCTTAGTCTCTTTTTTCTCTTCTGTACAATGGGGCCAGTATTGTAGTGGCACTAAGTCCAATCACATATTTGGGACAGTAATGTATGAAAGGCTTTCATCTTAAAAATGAAAATGTACCTATTAATGGAAATACTCAGGCATCAGGTGGATCTACATGATGAGTAAGTGGTCAGAGGAAGCGCACAGTTGAGGCAGGTCGATGTTGTGCAGGGAGCGCTGAGGTTGGTGCGATCTTCCCTACAGAGTGTGAGGTACAGTTGGATTTTCTGCATCTTTCTCGCCTCTCCCAGTTACATTTATTTGATACATTCATTTGATATTATTATTATGTTCAATGACTTCTTATTTCAGGACCATCTGCTAAACCCGGAACGAGTGTTCCCTTCACCACACTTCATTCGCCATCTCTCCTTCTTTCCCCTATGTCCAGAATGGGCCAGGGGTCTGCCTTTGCCACATTCTCACACCACACAGGATGTAGATGACCTCAAAGAAATTAGGGTTTTTTTTGGTCTATACTTACTCAGGAGTGGTTTAAGGACAGAGTAACTCCTTTACATGGAGAGCAAACTTTTATTGAGCATTTACTAAATCACATAATATGCTAAGTGCCTTACATATCACAATTCTCCAAGGAGACCAATTGTTACTCCTTTGTATGGATGCAAGTAAAATCAGGGGCAATTAAAGAGTTTGCCCATGGCCAGCGGCTATTGCAGGACTATCTAGAAAGTAGACATGGGTGATCTGATAGCCCACTTTGAATTTTCAGCCTCATTGAGATAACAGTTCTTGAAGAAGGTAAGACACAACCTATACCCCAGGAAATGTGTTCAGATGCTACCTCTGTGGTTTGTGGGTGTATTGGTTCCCATCCTGGAGATCACCAAGAAGAACTAGTGCCAGGCTCTCACACAGGAGAGCTCGTTCTACAGTCATGGGCGTCTCTGCTGACTGCAAATCTGCACCTGGTTGAAAATTGGTCAAAGTGGCCAAGGAGGGCTATTTATTGCCGGGAGTTCTGATTCATTGAGAAGGACTGGCTTCATTGTTTTTTTATTACATTCTTCTCTAATAAAATATGTAGAAAACATTTAGAAAATGTAAAGAAGCATAAATAAGAAACATATAAAAATCAGTGTTTCTACATGTTTTATATAATGTACTTTTATTGTGTAATGTTTTTATAAATTAAGGCATTTTTAAATGTGGCAAAGTAATCAGTGTAATCAGTTAATATTGGTTTGAAAACACCTTTCCAGTCAATCATGCTTTGCTGGGCCCTTGATATACTGGGCACCTCCCATTACCTGGCTCTAGACTGTGAACACCTTACTGGAAAGTCAATTTGAGCCTTTTTTGGATTTTTTTTCACTTACTGTCAAGCATTCCACATATCCAATGCAAATCTTTTCCCTAAAATGTACTTGGCAATTAGTTCTTATTATCAGCACTAATGAAGGAGTAACACTGTTCAGAAGTTCATAGCTAATCTGACAATAGAGTTAGGGCCAAATAACGGATCCACATGGAAATGAATCATTCTAGAAGGGATACCCTGACCTATAGAAAAAAAATGTGAAAAATAATACAAATTGTTAGATTGGTAATTATAAGAATGATACAGAGTAGAAAGCAAGGAATCAAAGATAAAGAATAAAACATTACCTTTCATCTCAACACACAGACAAATACCTTTGATGCTGTCAAATACATCATAGTAAACCTAATTTTCCTTGAATTATGGAAGAAAAAGAAACAAGTAGAATTAAAGGACCTGTTGAGTGTCACACAAATGTTTCTTCACGAGACATTTTAGTTTTTGAAAGATGCCCTTATAGTTGAAAGAAAGTTATAAAAACATTAAAAGATTAGGACTATGCATGGAGAATCTTTGGTTTGATTTGGATCTGTGTATTTTTAAAAAGTTTGTCTATTTAGTAATACCTGGACTCCAGTCTTACAAAACTTAGAGGATGTTTCTAAACAGACAATAAGCTTATTTTTAAAAAATTTAAAAAGAATAATTAAAACCTAACTCCATTTTTGGGAAGATGTCTTCTGCAGAGTTTTCTTCCCACCCCTGATCACAGCCCTGGGGGTACAGGTCTGGGAAAGAGCTTGCCTTCCTCTTTCAGAGGGGAATGTGCAGGCCACATCTGTCCATATGGGTCACCAGGCACAAAGCTGTGGTGCCATACTCTGGCAGGCAGGGCCCTAGCTCCTACGGTTGTAGGAAGAAGGTCTGTGCTATAGAATCACAGAAGTCAGAAAATGAAGCCTCTTCTCCCATTGATCCCAACTTGCAAAGGAGAAGTCTGGGACCCAGGAATGCTGGAGCAGGGCAGGTAGACAGCTGGTAGCAAAGCCAACACAAAAATACAACTGAGCCTTCCCCACTTTTCCATAGTTCAGGGATGTAAAAAGAGTTTGGGCTCAGAATAAGAAGGTGCTCCAGCTACGAGTTATGGAACTGTTCTGAGCTGCTGGAATGCCACCTTCCAAACCCCCACAGAATAACAGAGAACAAAACCAAAGAAAGTCTAGATTCTCTGCTCAGATCTCCCATCTCAATGAATGGCACCACCATTTACTCAGCTGCTCTGGTCAAAAACCTGCATGTCATCCTTTATTCCTCTCTACTTTCATCCCCAAATCCAGTCCGCCACAAGTCCTATCGCCCTTTTTCCCCAAACATGCATTGTATATACAATAAAACCCAAACACCTTCCCAGGGCCCATGTCTCCTCACTCATTTTTTTCCTGCTCAACAAACCCAGCTAGTTATGCCTCAGGGCCTTGGCACATGCACTCCCACAGCCCGTATACTCTTCCCTGGGATCTTACCCTGGCTTTCCCCTCATCGGTTTCGGTTATAGGATCACTTCCTCACAGAGACTTTTTTTTCTCTTACAGAGAAAGAGAGAGAGAATGTAACAGGGAGAAAGAATTGAGGCCAATGATGCAGTCTATAAGAAATATATCCACATAAAAATAAAAACAGTATTTTCAATTAAAAAATGAAACCTAGTCATATTTACAAATACTAAACTAGGAAACCAATCTGAAAGAAGGTGCTTATTTTATCTAATAAGTATCTAGTTCAGACATTATTCCTTCATTATTTCTACATTCCTTCATATCTTGGCTATTATAAGTAATGCTGCTATGAACATATGAATGTATATATCTTTTTTAACTCCAACTTATTGTTACTATAATTAGTTAAATATTAGATTAAGGTAAGTAATGAGAATAAAATGATGTCTATCCTCTCTGGGAATTCTTTATTCAAATGAAGTGGTAAAACATTTTTATGAGCTAATAAAAGCTTTAAGCATTTTATAAGTCTATGATAATGGTAAATTTCTCTAATTTTTGGAGAAAAGAATTGAAATACTCCCTTCTGATATAATAAAGATTATGAATAAATTATAAATTTATTTCAATATTTATTTACTTTTATTTCACCTATCTCCCTACCCTTTCCTCTTTGGTAACCATCAGCTTATTCTCCATATCTATGAGTCTGTTTCTGCTTATCTACTCTATTCATTTGTTTTACTTTTATAGATTCCACTTATAAGTGAAATAATATGGTATTTGTCTTTCTCTGTCTGACTTTTTTCACTTAGCATAATACCCTCTAGTTTCATCTGTGTTGTTGCAAATGGCAAAATTTCTTTCTTTTTATTGTTGAGTAATGTTCTATTATATATATAATAGAATATAATGGAATTTTTATATATAATTACTTCTCTTTTTTTCTTCAATTATTGCTAGACAACCAAGTTTCCTTCATATCTTGGCTAATATAAGTAATGCTGCTATGAACATATGAATGTATATATCTTTTTGAATTAGTGTGTTTGTTCTTTTCAGATAAATACCCAGAAGTTGAATTGCTGGATCACAGGGCAACTCTATTTTTAATATTTTCAGGAAACGGCATACTTTTTTTCATAATAACTATACCAATTAACAATTTCATCAACAGTGTGTGAGAAGTCATTTTTCTCCACTCCTTCTAGAATATTTATCATTGTTGATTTTTTAGTGATAGACATTTTGACAGGTGTGAGGGATATCTCATTGTGATTTTGATATGCATTTCTCTGATGATTAGTGATACTGAGCATCTTTTCAGGTGTCTATTGGCCACCTGTATGTCTGCTTTCGAGAAATGTCTACTCATGTCTTCTGCCCATTTTTTAATTGGATTTTTTGGCATTTTTTTGTTGTTGTTGTATAATATGAGTTCCTTCTGTGTTTCTTATATTAACCCTTTATAAGATGTATCATTTGTGAATATTATCTCCCATTCAGTAGGTTTTCTTTTTTGTTATGTTGATGCTTTTCTTCACTGTGTAAAACCTTTTTAGTTTGATGTAGTCCCAATTTGTTTATTTTTATTTTTGTTTCCCTTATCTGAAGAAACATGTCAAAAACATATTGCTAAAACCGATTCCAAAGAGTTTACTGCATATATTTTCTTCTAGGAGTTTTATGGTTTCAGGTCTTGTATTTAAGTCTTTAATCCGTTTTGAGTCTATTTTTATATATGATATAAGAAAATGGTCCAATTCCATTTTCTTCATGTATCTCTTCAGTTTTCCCAACTTTATTTATTCAAGATATTGTCTTTACCCCACCGTATATCTTTGCCATATAAGCAAAGATTTATTTCTGGACTTTCTAGTCCAGTGATCTACAGATATGTTTTTATGTCATTACCATACTGTTTTAGTTATGGTAGCTTTATAGTATAGTTTGAAATCAGGAAGCACAATACCCATACACTCTTCAATTTCCTTTTTCAATGTCTTATGTTTTCAGAGTATGGGTATTCTGCCTCTTTAGTTAAACTTATTACTAGGTATTTTATGCTTTTTGATGTAGCTATAAATGAAACAGTTTTCTTAATTTCTCCTAATCACTCATTATTGGTGTATAGAAATGCAAACAAATTTCTGTATATCTATTTTGTATCCTGCAATCTTACTGAATTCATTTATTAGTTCTCATAATTTCTAGGTGGACTCTTTAGTGTTTTATTTATATACAGTATCGTGTCACCTGAAAATAATGAGAATTTTACTTCTTTCTTCCAGATTTAGATGCCTTTAATTATTTTTCTTCTCTAAGAACTGTTGCTATGACTTTCAATATTATGTCAAATACAAGTAGTGATAGTGGGCATCCTTATCTTGTTCTTGATCATAGAGAAAAAGGTGAAAGCTTTTCAACATTGAGTATGATATTAGCTATAGGTTTGCCATATTACGTTAAAGTATTTTTCTTCTATATTCACTTTGTTGAGAATTTTTATCATAAAAGAATGTTAAATTTTGTCAAAAGCTTTTTCTGCATCTATTGAAATGATCATGGAATTTTTTATCTTTAATTTTGTTAATGTGATGTGTCATGTTGATTGATTTACATATGTTGAACCATCCTTGTATGCCATGGATGACTCCAATTTGGTCATGGTCTATAATCTTTTAATATTATTGAATCTAGTTTATTAATAGTTTGTTAAAAATTTTTACATCTATATTCATCAAGGATATTGGCCTGTAATGTTATTTTTTGGTTTGGTTTTGGTTATCAGAGTAATGCTGGCTTTAATACTTCTTTATTATAGTTGACATTTAATATTATATTATTTTCAGGTGTACAACACAGTGGTTAGACATTTATATAACTTACAAAGTGATTCCACCCCATAAGTCTTGCATTCATTCACCTGACACAACATATAATTATTACAATATTATTGACTATATTCCCTAAGTTGTACTTTACATCCACATGACTGGTAACCATCAGTTTGCACCTGTTTTTTTTATTTTGTTTTTTAGATTCCACATATAAGTAAAATCATATATTTTTTTCCCTGTCTGACTTATTTCACTTAGCTTAGTATCCTCAGGAACCGTCCATGTTGTGGCAAATAGTAAGATTTCATTTTTATAGCCAATAATATTTCATTGTATATATGTACCACAACTTCTCTATCCATTTTTTATTTGATTGAAGTATTTAATCCATTTACATTTAAAGTAATTATTGATAGGTATGTAGTTATTGCCAGTTTAATTGTTTTCTGATTGTTTTTATAGTTCTCTGGTCCTTATTCTCTCGCTATCTTGTCTTGTATGTTAATGACTTTCTGTAATGTTGTGTTTAAATTTTTTTTCTCTTTATTTCTTGTCTATCTCTTGCAGATTTTTGATTTGTAGTTACCATGTGCTTCACATATGCCAAGCTATCTTATAGTAGTCTATTTTAAGATGATGGTTGCTTAAGTTTGAATACATTCTAAAATTACTATCATTTTCACTCACCACTTCCACATCTATGTTTTTGTCATAATTATTTACTTCTTTGTATCTGTGTGTATCCCTTAATTTGCTGTTATAATTACACATGATCTTCCTACTTTTGACTTTTAACTTTTGTACTAGCTTTAGTATTGGTTGATCCACTGCTTTTGTTATGTGTTTGTCTTTCTCAGTAAGAAATTTTTCTTTGCAATATTTTCTCATTCATATTTTTTATTCTTTTACTTCTTCTTAAAGAAGTTCATTTAACACCTCTTGTAATACTGGTGGTGATAAACTACTTTAGCTTTTCATCATCTGAGAAACTATTTCTCCTTCAATTCTCAATGATAGCCTTGAGTAGAATAATCTTGGTTGTAGGTTCTAGCTTTCCATCACTTTGAATATTTTGTGCCAATACCTGTGGCCTGCAAGTATTCTGTTGATAAATCAGCTGACAGTCTTATGGGATCTTTCTTGTAGGTAACTAACTGCTTTTCTCTTGATGCTCTTAAGATTTTCTCTTTCTCTTTAACCTGTGCCATTTTAATTATGATGCGTGGGCCTCTTTCGGTTCATTCTTGTTTGGGACTCTACACTTCCTGGACTTGCATGTCTATTTCCTTCACTAGGTAGTTCTCAGCCATTATATCTTCAAAAAGTTTTCATTACTTTGCATTTCCCTTCTTCTTCTGGTACCCCTATAATGTGAATGTCATTATGCCTGATGATATCCCAGACATCCCTTGTTTTTTTTTTTTAATTCTTTTTGCTAGTTCAGTTGGGTATTTTCTGCTACTCTATCCTCCAAATTGCTGATTTGATCCTTTGCTCTCTCTACTCTGCCTTTGATTCCATCTAATGTGTTCTTCCTTTCAGTTATTATATTCTTCATTTCTGACTGGTTCTTTTTTTATGATGTCTACATCCCTTTTTATGTTTCTTATGTCTTTGTTGAAGTTCACACTGAGGTTACCTAGTCTTTCCCTACACACTTTGACATCTTTATAAACAGTGTTTTGAACTCTGCATCTAGTAGATTACTTGCCTTCATTTTGTTAGTTCTTTTTCTGGAGTATTTTTGTTCTTTCATTTGAAATATGTTTTTATGTTTGTTTGTTTGTTTTTGTCTCCTCATTTTGGCTACCTTCCTGTGTTTGTTTCTATATTTTAGGTAGGTATGCTACATCTCTCAGTCCTAGAAGAGTGGCCTTATGTAGTAGATTCCTGTGAGGTCCAGTGGCACAGTCTCCTTGTTCACCTAAGTTGAGTGCACCAAGAATATTCTTTGTATGGTTTGTGGTGCTCCCCTGCTGCAATTGAGCCTGGATTGCTATTGGCAGGTCAGTGGGTGGGACTCAAGCTAACTGGCTGTGAGGACTAGCTGTGACTATAGTGGACAAACTGTTATGCAGGGATGACCCCATACAGCAAAATTTGTTTTAGTGGAGCTCTGGTGCCTGCTGAGTCCACCCTTTTGGTGTGTCATCTGTGGCACTAATTGGGTGATGCTCTGGTGTGGCCTAAAGCTAGCCACTGGGTGTGTTGGTTCTGGGGGCTCTTACGAGGGGCTGTAATGCAGGCCAAAGTCAACCACTTCCTGTGTCTGGTTCACGGTTACTTGGTAGGAGCTTCAAAGTGATCTGAGTTTAATAGTTACCTTTGCAGGGCTTGGAGGAACCTGGGAGAGATTATGCTGTGAACCGAGGCCAGCTGCTACTAGGGCTAGGCTTGGGGTTGCTTTGCAACAGGTACATTGCATACCAAGGCTACCTGCTTCTTGTTTGGAGTTTGTGGATCTTTCAGAGATTTTAGAAAAGTATACAACATGGGCCCAGGCTGGACTCTTGTGAGGAACAACTGCTAAAATAGGCTCAGGCAGTATACAAGTTGGGTAGGATAGTCTTCAGGGAATCACCATGGTGGAGCAAGAGCAGTGTTAGTCAGATTAATGTAAGCTCAGATTTGGCTCCAGCCTGTGACTGTAGCCTATATGGGGAGTGGTCTCAGCAAAGGAACAATGATGCCTGCCAGCACTTTTGTTTCCAAAAGAATTGTTCCTTCAGGCCTCACCCTGAAGCCAGACAATTCTTCATATGTCCCTGGAACTTTTTGAGCTGCTGCCCCTTCTCTGGAGCTTAAGGCAAGTGTTTGTGAGCAAGTGAGTCCATCTGCAGGCCTTTTAAGAGGATATCTGGATCTGCAACTTCCCTCCATCTCAAAATCCCTTCAGGTTTTCACAGCCAGCTGTTGTGGAGACTTCTCTTTCCAGCACTAGAGCCCTGGGCTTGGGAACCATGTATGGGGCTAGGACTGCATGCTCCTCGGGAGGACCTGTGCAACCAAGATATCCCTCTTGATTCTGAACCTCCACATGTGGGTGTGACACTAGCCTGTTTCATGTCTCTGTTCTTCTACCAGTCTCAACATGGCTTCTTTATAGCCTTAGTGATAGGAGTTCAATTCAGCTAGTCTCCAAGGGGTTCTCAATGTCTGATTCTCAAGGGTGGTTATCCTATAGTTGTAATTTTGATGGGGTCAAGGGAGAACAAGAGAATAGTGTTTACCTATTCAGTCATCTTGATCAGAGGTCAATGCTTCCTTAAATATTTGTTAGAATTTACTATGAAGCCATCTGGTCCTGAACTTTTATTTGTTGGGAGTTCTTTTTATTACTTCTTTAATTTAATTGCTACTAATTAGTCTGTTTAGATTTTCTATTTCTTCCTGACTCAATCTTGGAATGTTACATGCTTCTAGAAACTTATTCACTTCTTCTAGATTATCAAATTTGTTGGAATATAATTGTTCTTAGTATTCTTTAATGATTCTTTGTATTTCTGTGGTGTCAATTGTACCTTTCATTTCACTTTTGATTTTATTTACTTGGACTATTTTTGCTTGATGAGTTTGGCTAAAGGTTTGTCAGCTTTGCTTGTGTTTTACACAAATCAACTCTTGGTTTCATTGATCTTTTCTATTGATTTTTAAATTTCTATTTTTCTTATTTCCACTCTGATCTTAATTATCTTCTTCCTTCTGTGGGTTTTAGGTTTTGTTTGTTTGTTTATTTCTAGTTCCTGTAGCTATAAAGTTAAATTGTTTATTGGAGATTTTTTTTGTTTCTTGGCCTGTACAGCTATGAGCTTTCCCCTTAGATCTATATCTACTTCATCCCATAAATTTTGAAAAGTTGTGTTTTTGTTTTCATTTGTCTCTAGGCAGTTTTCATTTTTCTCTTTGATCCATTAGTTGTTTAGTAGTACAATGTTTAGTCTCCATGAATTTGTGGATTTTTTTCCAGTTTTCTTTCTGCTGTTGATTTTTAGTTTCAATGCCATTGATATGACTTCAATTTTAATCAATTTATTGAGGGTTGTTTTGTGACCTAACATATGGTATATCCTGGAGAATGTTCCATGTTCACTTGAAAAACAAATGTTTATTCTGCAGATTTTGGATTAAATCTTCTATAAATTTCTTTTAAGCCCAACAGATCTAATGTGACATTTAAGACTATTATTGCCTGATTAATTTTATGTCTGTATGATCTATCCATTGATGTCAGTGAGTTATTAAAATCTTCTACTATTACTATGTTACTATTAATTTCTCTTATTATGTTCATTAATACTTCTTTTATGTATTTAGGTGCTTTTATGTCATGTATGTAGATGTTAACAATTGATATATCCTCTTCATGAACTAACTCTTGTATGTTTATGTAATGTCCATCTTTGTCCATTTTTACATTCTTTTTAAAATTTATTTATTTTAATTAGTTTCAAGTATACAGTGCATTGGTTAGATATTTATATAGTTCATAAAATGATCCCCTCAATTGCTCCTTAACTCCCCTGACCCTCCACCTAGCCAACATATTAATGCTAACTGCATTCCCTATGCCATGCTCCTCATCCCTGTGACCATCCGTCAGCTACTAATTTTTACTTCTTTAACTTTCACCTCATTTTCTCAGCCCCTTCTTCTCTGTCTATCACCAAATTGTCCACTACATGTGTGAGTTTGTTTTTGATTAGTTTGTTATTTTTATTCCTTAGATTCCACATATAAGTGAAATCATATAGTGTTTATCTTTCTGTCTGACTTAAATACATTCTAAGTCCATTAAAGTAATCTTTTTCCATCTCCTTCCTTTTAATCTGTGTGTGTCTTTTAATATGAAGTAAGTCTTTTGTACTTTTTTTTTTTTAAAGAAGTCCTTCCAACATTTTCTTTAATATTGTCTTGATGGTGATACATTTCTATAGCTTATTTTTCTCTGGGAAGCTCTTTATCTGATAGCTTTGCTGTATAAAGTATTCTTGGTTGTAGATCCTGGGTCTTCATCACATCTAATATTTTATGCCAAACTCTTCTGTCCTACATAGTTTCTTTTGAGAAATCAGTTGCCAGTCTTAGGGGTGTTCCCTTATAGTTAACTATCTGCTTATCTCTTGCTGCTTTTTAGATTTTTTCTTTGTATTTAACCTTTGAAATTTTAATTATGATGTGTCTTGGTGTGGGCCTCTTTGGGTTTCTCTTTTGGGGACTGTCTGAGCTTACTGGTTTTGTATGTCCATTTCCTTCACCAGTTAGGAAAGTTTGCCATCATTATTTTTTCAAATAGCTGTCCAACATCCTGTTTTCTTTCAGGTATGCCAATCAGACAGATATTTTGATTTTTATTAGTGTCCCATATGCTCCTTAAATTATTTTTATAGTTTTGATATCTTTTCCTTGCCATTATAATTGAGAGCCTTTGGCTTTCCTATCTTCTAGATAGGTCATTTGATCCTCTTCTTTTTTCACTTTGTTTATTCCTTTGTTTATTCCATTTAATATACTTCTCATCTCAGATAATGTGTTCTTTATTTCAGACTGGTTTCCTTTTATAATTTCCATTTCCATTTTTATGTGTTTTTTTAATCTCTTTGTTGAAGTTCTCACTGAATTTATCTACACTTCCCAAAAGTTTATTGAGCATCTTTATAACCAATGTTTTGAACTCTGCATCTGTTAAATTACTTGACTCTATTATTTCTGGATCTCTGTTCCCTTCTCTCATATGGTTTCTGCTTCTTTGTCTTCCCATTTTGTCTGCCTTTCTGTTTCTGTTTCTATGTACTAAGCAAATCCCCTAAGTCTCCCAGCCTTATTAGTGTGGATTTTTGAAGTACATGTCCAGTGGCACAGTCCTGAGAGGTGTTCAGCTGCAGGCCAAATTTAGCCCAAGCCTTTGCCCCTCCAGGGCCACCTGTTAAGATTCAGCAGGCAATCCACAGATTCTGTGCTTATAGTTGCCTCAAAAGGCCACACCAGAAACCAAAGCCAGCTGCCACCAGTGTGAGTCTAGGCTCTGCTCAACAAGGAGCACCTGACTCGCTGAGGATACACTTGGATGTGGCTTGGGTGGGGCTGCAAGTTGGGGGAAGTGAAGTTTCAGGAAATCTTCAGGTCAGAGCGACCTCTGTTATCCAGTTTGATGACCTCTCTGCTATGGAGGCACTGTGTCCGAGCACTGAGAGTGAGGAGGGCCTAACAAGGAACAATGGATACTGCCAGTACTTCTGTACAGAGTGAGTCTCATCTGGGCCCTCACTTCGATGTCTCTCTGTAAGTCCCTGGTGCCCCCTTGAGTGCAGCCTAATCAGCACCAGTGCTCAGAATGAGCAGATCGGTCACTGTGAAATTCCTCTCATGGTCACGGTTCCTTTAAGAGGCTTCTGCTGCTGCCAAAGCCTCCATCTCACTCAGCTGCTCAAGACCAGGCAGCCCCATGTCCTCACAATGTTTTACCTTCTGCCATTGCAGGATGCTTTCTTGGATTTCCCCCGAGGTTTATGGTTTGTTCCTCTAAATCTCAGGTGGTTTTTCTTTGCTGCTGTTCCTTGTTTCTGCAACTACTTTGATTTGGTCACCAGAGGGATGAACAGAGCCTCTATCATCTATGCCATTTTTTTCTCTCCTCTATTTTTACATTCTTGGTTTTAAAGTCTATTTTGTCTGATAGGAGTATTGCTAGCCAGCTTTTGTTTCTATTTGCACATAATATTTTTTTTCCACCTGTGTGCATCTTTGATTGGTAGTGAGTCTCTTGTAAGCAGCAGATGGATGGATTATGTTTTTTAATCCATTCAGCCACCCTATGTCTTTTTACTGGAGCATTTAATCCATTTACATTTAAAGTAATTATTGATAATATATATCTATTGCCATTTTTTTAATTATTTTTGGTTGTTTTTGTAGTTCTCTAGTCTTTTCTTCTTGTTTTCTTCCCTGTGGTTTGCTGGGTTTCTTTAGTATTTTGTTAGAGTTCCATTCTTTTATTCTTTGTATATTTTTATAGGAGGTTTTTTTTATGGTTACTATGAGATTTATGCATATTATTCTTTCTCTATAGCAGTCTGATTTAAGCTAATAGGCATTTAAGTTCAAGTATATTCTAAAAGGACATTTTTATTTCCCTCTCCACACTTTATGTCAATTTTAGATCTTTTTGTATTATGTATCTCTTAACTACTTATTGTATTTTGAATTGAGTTTAATACATTTGTCTTTTGGCCATAATGATGTTTGAATGTCTGGTTCACTGCATTTATTAAATATTTGGCTTAACCTATGAGAGTGTTTTTCTCTTTCTCATAATTTCTTACTTCTGGGTATAGTCTTTCCTTTTCTGATTAAAGAAGGCCCTTTAACATTTCTTGTAAAGCTGGTTTAATTATGATGAACTTTTTAGGTTTTGCTTGTCTGGGAAACTATCTTTCCTTCAATTCTGAATAATAATCTTGCTGGATAAATTATTCTAGGTTGTATTTACCTTTCTTCAGTACTTTAAAGATGTCCTGCCACTTCCTTCTAGCCCGTAAAGTTGCTGCTGAGACATCATCTGATAGCCTTATTGAGTTTTCTTTGTACATAACTAGTTGTTTATCTCTTGTTGTCTTCAAAATTGTCTCTATCTTTAACTTTTGCCATTTTAATTATAATATGTCTGTATGCCGTTTTAATTACAATATGTCTGTATGTATGTCTTTGGGTTCATCTTGTTTGGAATTCTCTGCTTATATCCTAAATCTGGATATTCGTTTCCTTTCCAGATTTTTATTTCTTTCCCTCTTTCTTCTCCCTCTGGATTCCCTATAAAGTGAAGGTTTGTATACCTGATGTTACCCCAGAAGTACCTTAAGCAATCTTCATTTTTTAATTTTTTAAAAATTTTTGCTGTTTTGATTGCTTATTTTTCAATAGTCTGTTTTCCAGGTCACTGATCCATTCTTCTATATTAGTTAATCTGCTTTGATTCTTTCTAGTGTATTTTTTCATGTCAAATATTGTATACTTCAAATCTGCTTGATTCTGAATTAAACCTTTCCTTTGTTAAAGTTCTCCCTAAATTCTTCTATTACAGTGCCAAGTTTGGTGAACATTCTCATGACTGTTTCTTTGAATTCTTTATCAGTAAAGTTACTAATCTTTCTTTCATTAGGCTTTTTATTAGGTTTTTTCCTGTTTCTTCATTTGATAGATATTCTCTTTTCATTTTGTTTGACTTTCTATAATATGAATTAGACAAAACAGCTCTCTCCCCCAGTTTTGAAAAACTGGCCTAGTATGGAATGACCTCTGCATAAGCTGTGTGTGCCAGATGGTTTTGGCAGTTTGACTGGCACCAAGCTGATAACTACAGCATCTGGGCGACTGATCTTAAAACCGGAGTATCAGGGAGGACAGATATGTATAGTAATGCCCTGTTGATCCTGCTTTCTTGCTTTCTTTATTCAGAGCCTAAATGAGCTAGGGTAATGTATCCAGGAACATGCTGTGATAAAGTAGGTATGGCAGAGCACTTGAATAGAGTACCCACCCACCCTATCAAGATGGAAGGATTAATATACAATGGCTCTCACTCACACATTTGATACAAGAGAATTCTTAAAGTTTTAAGAGAGCTCTCACAGCTTTGCATTCTTCTCTATATTGTCTTTTTCTCATATGTTGTGCAGAAAGTGATTTTGTATAAAAGCAACCACTTTGTAAGCTATGTATGCCAGGTGGTATTTGTAGGCCAGTTAGGGATGATTGGGCAATGAGGGTGGCTAGGGTGCTCACCTACTGGCCTGCTGCAGCTCCAGGCACTGAGACAAGGTGTGTTTGGTATGCCTTATTGATCATGCTTACTCTCTTTATTCAAAGCTGAAATGGTTTCTGAGCAGTGTGACTAGAAATGCACTTTGGCAATATTGCAGGTTGGCCAAAGCACTGGATAGAGGTCCCCTCCCCTCTGTTAAGGTAGAGGGGATATAACCAATGGTGCTCAATGGTGCCTCTGATACTGCAGAGTTCCTACAGATCCTGGAGAGGTCCCACAGTATCCCAGATTTCTCTATTTGGTCCCTTTCTTTTCTTTGTTTTTCAGAAGTTGTTCAGTCACCTGTCAGTTGTTTCTCAGAAGTAATTGCTTTATATGTGCATATTTTATTGTGCTCATGAAGGGTGTGAGTTAAACATTCTCCTATACCACTGCCATCCCAGAACTCTCCTGCAAGAAATATTACTTTCAGTGAAAATTTGAATAAATATACAAAAGTAAAAAGAATTATATAATGAACTTAAAGCATACATAAACTGCATTCAATAATATCCAACCTTGGCTGGTCTGGTTTTGCTGATATCCTCACCATTGATTATTTTGAAGTATATCTCAGATATCAAAGCATTTCTTTTATAAATAAGTCAGTTTCTCTAAAAGACCAATTGGATCCTTGAAGATAGAGCTTGTCACCCATTCTTAAGCAGTATTCCTTCCCCTTCCTTCTCTGTACTTTCTCTTGTTTACTGATGTCATGGCATTTTTTTTTACTGTCTGGCATTTATTGTCTTTATTATTATTTCATTGTCTATCCCTCTCTCAAATGTCTAAAATGTAAGGTCTTTGAGAGCAGGTACTCTGCCTGCCTTGTTCCCATTGAACACCAGAGCATTGCACGGTACCTGGGGAGTAGTATGTCCAGAAGAAGACAGAGATAAGCTGGTGTCTGCCAAAGTGTTAGCTCTACTTGCCAAGGGTAGGCAAAAGGGAAGATGGATGGATGAACATGTAAATCAACATTCTTATTTTGTTGTTGTTGTTTTTTACTTTGTTTTTCAGTTACAATTGACACATTGTATTCGTTTCAGGCATGCAACATAGTTATTAGACATTTATATATCTTACAAAGTTATAACCCCTGTAAGTTTAGTACTTCTCTGACACAGTTATTACAATATCATTGATCATATTTCTTATGCTATACTTTATATTCCCATGATTATTTTTATAACTGGCAATTTGTACTTCTTAATCTTTTTCACCTTTTTTATCCATCTCCCTAAATCCCTTCTCATCTGACAACTACCAATTTGTTCTCTGTATCTATAAGTTTGTTTCCATTTTATTTGTTTTTTTGTTTGTTTGTTTGTTTTTTAGATGCCACATATAAGTAAAATCATATAGTGGTTGTCTTTCTCTGTCTGACTTATATCACTTAGTATAATACCCTCTAGGTCACATATGTTGTTACAAATTATAAGATTTTATTTATTGTTATTGCAGAATAATATTCCATTGTATATATGTAACGCATCTTCAATGAACATTTAGGTTGCTTTTTTATCAGCTTTTGTAAATAATGCTGGAATGAACACAGGGGTGCACATAACTTTTCAAATTAGTGTTTTGAATTTCTTTGGCTAAATACCCAGAAGTGGAATTGCTAGGTCATATGGTAGTTCTATTTTTAATTTTTTTAGGATCTATCATACTGTTTTCCATAGTGACTGTACCAATTTACAATCCTGCCAACAATGCATGAGGGTTCTCTTTTATCCAGTCTTGTCAACACTTATTTGTTGATTTATTGATGATAGTCATTCAGACAGGTATGAGGTGATATCTTATTGTGGTTTTAATTTGCATTTCCTTAATTGTTAGTGCTGTTGAGAATTTTTTATATATGTCTATTGGACATATGTATGTCCTCTTTGGAGGACTGTCTATTCTGATCCTCTGCCTTTTTAAAATTGGATTGTTTATTTTTTTGTTGCCTCCAATTTCTTAGTCATCACATTGTGGGTGTGGGACCTACCCATTCCACATGTTCAATGTAGCTTCTTCTTTATATCCTTAGTTATAGGAATTATGTTCAGCAAGTCTTCAGGTGGTTCTCAGTGATGGTTGTTCTATATCCATTGATGTTCTTATGTGATTTCATTTCAGATAAACAAGCCACATCTGTGGAAGATGCCAACATAAGGTGTCCAGGAGTAAACGTAGACCATCCAGACCAGTAAGTGCCCAGCTCAGGGGTTAGGCAGGTAGTTGTTGCTACCAGGAGGTGTCCAGAATGCGAGATGCCACCTCTGCTGGGGAAGCACCTGACTTTCTCCAGGAGGGCTCTGAGCATCCTCAGCAACCACCTTCATTGGTAGTTTCCTAAGGTGCTAACAGATCTGCTGTGCCTGGCTCTTATGAGAAAGGTAGGATGTGAGAAATGATGTATCCCAGGGATAGTACTTTTGTTCCTGGCAGCCTTTCAGAGCAAAGCCAGAAGAGTGGGGATGGTGACACCAAACAGCCATTCCTGGTCACTTAGCTCATGGCCACACAAGCATTTAACACATTCAAGGTTCCTCACATCCTGGTCAATCTTCCTTGTAGAAGTTGACCTTATAATGTTTGGGAATGAGCTCTCCTTATCCATGCTGTCTGCTCTCTGATGACCCTAATGCAAAGTCATTATAATGAGGACAGCTGAGGGCTCTGTTTTGAGCCAAGTACAAATACTTTGCCATTCCGGACTGGTGTTATTGTCTGCCCTTTCTTGTTTAGGGAAGTCTTCGTGGAAGTTAGCCTGGACAACGGCGCCAGCTTCATCAATGACAATATTAGCATCATCAGTAAGGACTGTGTGAGTGTTGGGTGGGGCTTCAGCCTCCCTTCAGTGCTATACAGATTCTCTGCACTGAAGGGAAAGACAGCTTATGGAGGCAGGAAAGTGGGGAAATGACCTTAGGAAAGTTCAGCAAGTAGTTTGTACAGATAGCCACCTTGGATTTTAGCCCTTAATTAGGGAGCTGTGCCTCCTTTCATGCCTGGGAGTGTAACTACAAGACCCCTGGGCCTAGCCAGCTGTCCAGACCTTGCCAAATCAGTTTTCTCTGTAAACCAAGTATCACTGAGGAAGGTGGAAAAACCAATTAGAGCTCTGAGCAGACTCCATGAAGGGTGCTGACACTTTGCACACACTGTCAGCCAACTTGTCACCTCCCATGGCCTGGATCTAATGTTGTGGATTTCATGGTCCTTCTGGATTCCAACTGGAGTGAGTGGGAGAGGCTGGGAAGATGTTTGCTAGGACCAGAGTTTAGTACTTCTGGACCACCTGGACCTTCCAAATCTGGGTCCAGGCACAAAGGATGTGGAGTGTGAGAAACCATTGCCCTGCTCAAAGTGTGTTCCCACTGCACTGATGCAGCTGTTGAGAAGTTCTGAACCCCATCATGATCATGATAATCTCTTGACCCTAAGCCTGCTTGTAGAACACCAGCTGTCATCTTCTACCTCTCCTTCTTTCTCATGCTCCTCAGTTGTTTCTCTCTGCTAAGTCTCTCTGAACTAACTCCATAGGAAGATTTTTCTCCTCTGTTGCTGGGGAAGCCTCAAGACTGTGGGAGATGCCAGGGATTCAGCCCAGGGAGGGGTACCTAAAAATTAAGTTCTGTTCCCTTCAGTGCCTGCTGTTCAGAGCTTCACATCATCTGGGCCTCTTAGCCTAGGAGCATGATGTGTATGGCAGAGAGCATTATGTTGGAGAAGAGGTGTGACTGGGAGGAGATTTGCATGTGCATAATTGCCATCACCCTTATGTCCAGTATCAGCTTATGAGGGTTCAACAGAGCTGACAGGCCCTCATCTGTGTCTGTCTTCACTTTTTTCTGGATATCCACTCATAGGTCAGCAGACTGAACTAACATATTGCCCATCAGGAGTCCCAACTTTCAATGAGAACATAGAGAACTCAAGAGCAGCCTGGTGGCTGCAGGTCTAGCACAGCAACATTACCATCAGTCCCAACTTCACCTCCCCTTTTGGCTGCCCTGTCTCCTGGGCACAGGCTCTCTCACCCTTCCCTCTCAGGTTTCTCTGATAGCACAGCTCTAGGTTTAGGGGAGGGCTGTGCAGCATGCGGGTCCACAGATGCCCTTGGTTATAAAAACAAGAAGACAATAGATCCCATTCCTTAAGCCCCCACATGGGCCTGTACTGTGCTAGGACTTTCTACAAACTCTCTCTAAACCTCATGAGTACCTGTTTATTTTCTCCTTACAGATAAGAAAACAGAGACATTCAGATAGATTGAGTAGAGTTGCCCAAGTTTGCTGAGCCAAGAAATAGTGAGAGAGAAGATGAGGAAATGGAGCAGGATCTCCTGCCTCTGTTCTTGCAACCCACATCTCAGTGGGCCCTAGCAGCACTCCCTCACTCATCTTAGTAGCTAGCTTTTGTGGTCCTCACAAAACCCTTGTCTTGCCAGCTGAAGCCTTCAGTTAGAGCTGGCTTGTCACTTCACTGAGGACTCCAGACTTCCCTGACAGGGCTCTGGGGCAGATCCTCTGATCAGGGTCAGTGGTGGGTTCTATGGTACATGGCTCCACAGTGGCTCTGGATTCTGCCCATGTATCCCTACCTCTGCTGTGGCCCCTGCAGGTGGAGCTACCTGAGGAGACAGATAGGGATATAGACAAGGTAGTTCATGGGAGATGCTGGGTGGTGTTCGCCTAGGAAGAGACCACCTAGGCCCACTCTAGGCCTTTGGCATGTGTCCTTTTTGCAGGAAGAGAATCCAGCTAATCCCGAACCTGAAAAAAAACGTCTGGTACCAGGCCTGCCTCTCCCAATTCCTAACCCACTGCCTGCAATAATAGGAGCCATGACACCTGCTCCACCATCTCCCTTTCAGTTCTTGTCTGAAATCAACCCTCTATACTTGCTTGCACTCATTCCACTCGGGATCTTCTTCATATGGCTGCTCTGGTGCCTCTCACGATCATGCTGCAGGAAGGTGAGTGACTTCTGCCCACACAGCCCCAAGGGATCCTGCTCCATGATTCTGCCTGTGGGCAGTTCCCATTAGATAAGAGATCATCTAATGAGAAGAAAGATATACAGACACTGTCCTCTATTCCAAGGCTCAGACACAGGGAGGTAGCCTATGAGCTGCCCTGGCCCATTTGGAGACGAGAACCCAGGTGCCCTGAAAACAGGGTGCTTCACAGCCCTAGAAGACATGGGTGAACATAATCTTGGAGGAGGCCTCTGCTGGTGAGGGAAGAAATCTCACAGGAGATAAAAATGGCCCCAAAGGTAGAATAATGCTGACCAGGAGAATACATAGTATCTGGAGGCAGCTGTGCCATGGAAAATCAACATAGGTCTCTGCACATCTCTAGTGCCTTCTGTCATTTCTTCTCCAGCCATTACTAAGCATCAGAATGAACTGAGCCCTATACTGGGCACAGCGGGACAGAAATGAAGTGGCTATCATCACTGCACACAGGAGCTCAAAGTGTGGTATCTGCTCTGTTATTGGTAGTGGGGAAATATTGAGGGTAAAATGTCAACTTCATAGGATGTGGGAAGTGCCCTATATAACCAGAGTAACAGAAAATGACAGAGACTGGCCCCATTGAGAGATTGAGGCAGAGGCACTGGCTACCTGGGTTTGTAAGGACACAGGAAAGAGAACTGGATGAAGAAAAATAAAAAATAGAAATTTGAAATGACCAAGTCAACTAGCAAGGTGCAGGATGATCAAATTTCTATAAATGGGTAAGAAGGAAAGGGAGAAAACCCATGGGTCAGGGAAACTGTCATCCCTGAGGGCTGGAAGGCCAGGGAGGGCCACATGGGGATTAAGATGAAAGGGGAGAGAGAAAGGGGAGTGGGCCCCCTGCTGTGTCATCATATAATGGTGAGCAGCTAAGGAAAACTACCATACGTGGCACCTCTACCAGGGACCAGACTCCTTAGTCTGGCTGTCTTCCTGTCAACCCCACAGGGAGTTTCTGATTCCCCTTTGATAACTGAAGGAGGCCTGCTGCTCATGGTGGTGAAACATGTTGGCCATGGACACCCAGGCAATGGGCTCCCAGAATGACACTGTGAAACTCAAGTCTTTTCTGCTTATACAAAGCAGGTACCCACTGTCTGCATGGCCAAGCTAGCACACTCAACACCCTTTCAATTGTATTTATGTCTCTTTAACATTCTAACCATCAAGGAGCCAGTACAGAAATTAGTAAACGCAAGTTATAGTTTACTCTGAGGTGGTCAACAGAACAACATAGAGTAAAACACACCGACCTTGACAATTAAGCCACCTATAGCCTGTAGGGCTATTTTTGCTCCCCACACCACTAGGTCCACCTACAGGAGCAGAGAGCCCTGGGAGAAAAACAAAGGAATTACTGTGGCAGGAAGGGCCCCAAAGAGGATGTAGGACTTACAAAATTTTACCCAGATAATACTCTCCCCATGCTCCCAACACAGCCTCATCCAGGGCCTTTGTCACTGCATTAGCAGTTTGCGGGAGACTATATCAGCATATTGCTATGATCCCTACTGAAACAAAAGGTGCTTCATTGTCAATTCCCAAAGGACTGTTTATAAGATGGACCTTGCCCAGGAGGAGATGAGCTTTTGGAAAAGGAGCCTCAGGTCAGGGTCCTGATCCCCCTTCCAGGCTCTGGTGTATATTGGGCTCCAACTCCTTGGTGTCCTTCCTGTCTCCTGCCAGGGCAAGGGACTTGACTAGGGCTCAAACTAGGGCTCATGAGAATGGCCATACCTGGGCACAGTGTCCCAGAAACAGGGGGAACCTAGGCCTGGGATCTGGTGTGAAACAGGCCTCAGATCCCAGGCTCATATCTCAGAAGGCTTCTGTGCTGGTTGTAGTGTGGCCTGGGGAGGCTGGATCTGCCAGAATCAGATGAATACAGCCCCGTCATCCGCTAATGCTCACACCCCTCCATTATATCAAACAGCCCAAGATCAGGCTTCCCCAACAAGGTTGGGCTCAGGTAAACCAAGGGAACAGAACAGAATTTGCTGGTCTTCCTTGAAAGAGTCATATCTGGAAACTGAAAGGAGCTTGTTTGTGTTTCCCATGGAGGGCACTCTGTTATGGTGCAGGGTGCTACTCATTTTTCCTTGACTTCTCCAACAAACATGTGCCAAGTGGCTAAAAACTGACAGGTGTGGGGGTAACAGATGGCATGTGTTGTACCCAGCAGCTGCCAGACAAGGAAGAAGACAGTGTTTTCTCTTTCTAGGCGCCACAGGCATGTCCCCTACCCGCAGTGATTGTCCCTTGTTCTGGGTGCCATGGAGGAGGCGGGATAACAAGGATGGAGGTGAGAAGGATACTTTAAGAGGAAGCTGTGAAACCAGGCTGAGTATGGGAGCAAGGGGAGGGACTATTGATTTATGCCACACAGACCTGGGCTCCAAAGGCATAGCTTGTACGAAATGAGTTTTATGGGCAATGGACTTTGAGCACTTTGGTCCCCACCCCAGAGTCTCCCCTTTGGAACAGTTACAGGTTTAGTGGGCTGGGGAGAGAGAGAGAGAGAGAGAGAGAGAGAGAGAGAGAGAGAGAGAGAGAGAGAGAGAAGAAAAAAAGAAAAGAAAAAAGAAAAGAGAAAGGGAGGAAGGAGGAAGGAAGGAGGGAGGGAGGAAGGAAGGAAAGAAGGAAGGAAGGAAGGAAGGAAGGAAGGAAGGAAGGAAGGAAGGAAGGAAGGAAGGAAGGAAGGAAGGAAGGAAGAAAAAGAAAAAAAATTCTGAGCCAAGTCTTATTCACCATTAAAACTACCTAGAAATGCCTATAGAACCTGCTCTCCTTACAGCATTCCCCTCAGTAGAGTAAGGCAAAGAGCTCACTGCATTGTCCTTGCGGCCCTCTGAGATGAAACAACAAGAGCTGCATGGTAGATGGGGTCCTGAAAAAAAATGTTCTTTCCCCATTCTGGTGAGGGAGAATCGAGCCTAACAAGGGAGCATTAGGTGAAAGGGATAGAAAGGGGGACCAAATGATCAGTTTGAGGAAAAATGAATACCACAATCTCTGCCCAGCTTTGCCCTCTCTTCCCCTGGTCCTGCCTTTTTCCTTGGTCAGATCCATTGTTTCCTCTTCAGGCTTCAGATGGCAGCTGGAGATCCAGCCCTGCCTAGCCCTAACAGTCAGTATGTAGGCACAGAAAAGCCAAAACACACCTTCCAGAGAAGTTGGAAGCTGCTTGCCAGGGTCTTGTATCTGTTCACAGGACCGACCCCACCCCCACACCTGACTAGGCCCAGGGGGTCTGAACAGCAGAGTCCTGCAGCCATGATGCTCCTACCAGGTCCAGAGCCAATTTCTGTTCTTTTTTTTTCCATTCTCTTTTACACAACCTACCCCACCCTTGTATCAGGAACATGCCCCTGAGCAGAGTATGAGTCCTCTTTCCTTTCTACTCTTCATGTGCCTCACAAGTCTAGAGTCCCTCTTACCTCCTCTTTCAGCACATGCCTAGATCCCCCAGGCCCATGAATGTTACCCTTTCAGGACTTCTTTCTTCCCATATATATCCTCCAACCTTTCAACTTCTTCTCTAAAAGTAGCTCCAGACTTTTCCTCCTATACCAAAATACTGATCTGTTCCAGAACCCAAATAATTTGTGACACAAAGTGACTACCTCTTTCCCAAATACACAAGTTGCCTAGCCCCTGCCCTAGGTCTGGGTGGCAGTGATGTCCCAGTGAGTTCCTGAGGACAGAGCCCTCAGGAGCTGTCCTTGAACCAGAGAGGACTCTACTCTCTGGAGCCAGCATTCATGCCTAGAATTTCCTTGCAGCCACATTTGCTTTTCAGGGAAAACTGGATTCCTTGTGTAACTTTGTTCAAGGCTGCAACCAGGTGCCACTGATGTGTTGTAAGCCCAAAAACAAGGTAAGCAGGAACACAGTGATCCTTCCTATGGGCTAGGGGTCTTGCTTTTTGCAAGGGGTCTTGAGATTGTAGATCAGAGAGCCCTGTCTGAGCATCTGTAAAGGAGGATACTCAGTACACGGAGTAATGGAGCTCAGGAACCTCCCAGGCCAATGCTGGACACAGTACCCATGCATTTCCCTCACATGTATTCTCAAGAATGTCAGAAATTTATTTAAAGCATTACCCCACATTTCCCAATTTAAGTAAAGAGGGCTGGAGAGGAAAGGAGGCCAGGAAGTTCTATTGGGTTCCAAGTTCATTGTCTCCCCTCACTGATCACCTGATCTTATGGGTCTGCGGATTTCACACCATCCACTGAGCCTCTCTCCTCAGCTGGTCATTCAGGACCATGAGTGGTGACAGGCATGGTGAAACCCCTGCCCCAAGAATGTATGACAAACATTCTCTGGTTTTACCAGGTAGTAAAGATTCCCTCCTTGTGTCATTGCCTGTGACTTGGGGAGAAGCAAATTGTTACAATTGTCCTCCTTGGAATTTAATCATAATAATGGCTAATTTTCATTAAGTCTTTCACATGGGCCAGCTACTAGCCTAGAAACTTTCCACAAACAGTGTAAGTAAGTACTACTATTTACCCTAGTTTTACCAAGGGGAAAACTGAAACACAAAGAAGCTGAGTGACTTGTCCCAGGTCACAAAGACTGGGAGTGAAAGAGCTGGCTTTGTTACCAGAGTTCACCCTTCACACTGCCCTGCCCCATTTGGGGTCAGCACTCCTAATCACATAATGGTTAGTTACCCCCAAATCACTGGAAGTCTGCCCTACTCAGGCCCCAGGGCCCAAGAAGACTGGTACTCCTGCCTCACCTGGAAATCATCTGCATGGGTTATTCCATGCTGACCTTCTGCACAGATTGAGACAGGGAGCCTGGAGGATATTGTCATCTCAAAGTCGGTAATGAGGGCTGTATTGGCCATATTCAGAGAACACTGGCTCTCAGTGGGTGGGCAGGTGAGCATTTACAAGCTCTGTGCTTCATCATCACTTCCCACACCAAGAAGCTCTCGATGCTGCATCCCTCACAGCCTGTTACCAATCCAAGGGTGCCCCAGCTGCCCTTGCCCTGGGCTTTGGAGCCAGGTCATCCATTCAAAGCACACTCACCTAGAAAGACTGGCAATATTGGGGCTATGAGGGCAGTCAGACTTCATCCTTTCTTTCCAGGCTCCCAATCTAGGGGGGAGCAAACAAGCTCCATATCACAACAAAGAGAGTCTAGAGCCAGCATACTGGGGCTGCCTCATGAAGGCAGGGCAGAAGTCTAACACCTGAATCAAATCTCCAAGAAGCAGCCAAGGATGGAGGCCAGTACCCAGGGAGAGAAAAGGCATCACAAGGCCTACCCTGTGGTCCTGATGGGTCTTGACCCTGACCTCCTTAAGTCAAGGAAACCACTGCTTAATGGTTTCAATTCCAATGTCTTCTCAGTGACATCTCTCTTATCTTCCCTACAGAGAAAGTGCCGAAAGCTCTGCTTCAGACCCAGCCAGTGCTACCCCCTCAACAGCTACTGCACTTGGTGCCGTCCACCCCCACCCATATGCTCCCAGCCTACTATCAGGATGCTGCCACTGATCACTCCCCCTGCCCGGGCACTCTGTAGAACTACCTTATCACTCCCACCCCCATAGCCTAAACTCTAAAGCACCAAAATCCCAAAACAAATAAGATACCTTTGTGTACTAATTGGTCATATATGTTGAATCATGGTTTAAAGTCAAAAGGAGTTGGATTTTGTTGCTGATTAGCATGAGAGATTGTTACCTGATGAGCATCGCTCTCTGTATGACATGTATCTATACTGCTCCTGCAGGACAAAGTACCCTGGTGTCCTGTGGCTGTAGCCATGGATGATTCCCACTCCCCACAGCCTGGCCATCATCTCTCACCAAGGGCTGGGTCACTTGGGTTTTCAGTCAAATTCTACTGTTTGAAAAAAATTCCAAACTGTCTTTGAACTATTAATACAATCCTGTGTCTATCACTCACTGGCTGTTACTAAATCTCTTGGGAAAGTTACTTATTCTCCCTGTGATTCATTTTCCTCACTGAAAAGATGAGGGCAATGGTGTTTCCCATAAAGGTGACCGTGAGACTGATGGTACGTGCTACAATGTGCTCAGATCAGGGCCAAAACTCTGGTAAAGACTCAAGTGCTTGTAGCTAATGTCATCTTGCTTTGTCCCAGGGGAAGAAGGAAATATGAGTTCAGAGACATCAAAAAGTAGTTGGAGAGCTCAGGGCTGTCAGAGTGGAGACCATGCCTGGGCCATTTATCTCTGTAAACCATGGTGTCGGCACACATGAGCTTTCTGGGGAAGGTGCTGCCAACCACATGTGGGTTGATATCCCAGGCCCTACATAACCTCCTAGAAACCATTGGAAAAGGTACTGGTACCTACCACCTCCTTCAGAAATGTTATTTCCCTCTTATACCCTTAATATTTCTCATGATATGGAGGAAATTCATGGTATCCACTCTCCTGAGTTAAAATCTCTTTCTCCCTTGGCAAAGCTGGACCACTCAATTATTCAGATACTTTCTCATTGAGTCTTTGTCAGCTTGATTCCACACTAACACACTTGAGGACTATCATGGACCAGACTTCATTTTGAAAATATTGTCTTCAATATGCTGAGGAGCCTGACCCATCTGTTTTTCCATGACTGGCCCTTGTTATCCTCAATCCTCTACTCCTACTTATTTCTCCCACGTAATTATCCCCCTTATGCCCCAGGAAGCTGAGCCATGTGAACAAGTCAGAGCCTCTCAATATCTGCTCTCACCTTCCTCTAGTACCTGCTCCTCCTATCAGGATCCCATACCTTCCTGCTCCTTCCAACCTATAGACTGGGCATATGCCACCTGGGAGAATAAGGCTGAGTTTGGATTTAGAAGGAAAGAGTGGAGGTTGTAAATTGGGAGGAAGGTGGTCAGTCTGTGCTCAGAATGATACAAAGCCATTATATTCACTATACCCAAAGCCTGTTATTATCCCAGAAAACCTTGACATCCATAGAATGATGACCTATCCAACACAATGATCTTTTAATCCTTGTTCTCTAGCTTCCTACACTACAAGCCACCTCCTTAATTCTGACCATACCCTGAGCCTTTTTATCCCCAACCACACAATTCACCAATCTCTCTCTCATCAACACTATAGATACTTCCAGTTTATTGACCTTATTATGCCTACCCTGTTATTTTTAACCTAGACTTCCAATCCATGACATCTTCATTTTCTCTCAAACTCAGGCCTCAAGGCCCAGAACTTAGATCAATCTCATTTTAATACACTACATTTCTGTGGCCCCTTTTATTGTATCAAATGCTCAGGGTAAAACTTCCATCTCAAATGGATAAAACCAATTGTTTTTCTTTTCTGTGCCTGTCCTGAGCTACTACTAAACACTACTCATGGAAAAAAATACATCTTTGTCAGGTTGCCAACCTCATAAGTTATCCATCAATGCCAAGCACAACTTTTAAACAAAGTACAGCTAAAAACAAGAAAAGCCATTTCTAAATGCCAGAAATTAAAAGAGAGAAAGAAAAAACTTGAAGTCAAATCAAGTCAAGACAATGAAGACATGAGAATAAGGTTTATGCCTAAAGGGCTAAGACTCTCCTACCAGGTAGGAATAAGTGAGGCCTCAGCCCTCTGGCATATAGAAAGTTAGAATATGCTCTCTTAAGCCAGGAGCTGCAGATGGAAACAGTTTCTATGAAACAGGACTAGAAATCTCATCCCCAGCTCAAAACACATGACAGAAAAGGGTCATAGAAAGCAAATCAGGGCCCAAGTCTACAATGAGCTGGCATGGACAATCTCAGCTAAGAAGTTAACATTGAAGTCCATCTAACTCTGATAGGTTTTTGCAGGTTTTTGCAAAACCAAACATGAAACTCTCCCTCTGGAGATGCCTTCCTAATCCATGGTACTTAAGAGTTCATCAAAAACATTTCTTGCCAAAGATGAACTCAAAGAAAAAAAAAACACCTAGATATCTAACCAAAGAGAGCCAGCAGGTACAAGAAAAGGACTCAGTGCCCAGAAAATAGAATTAATAGACCGATCTAAAAGGGAGTGTATAAAATATTCAAAAAAGATAAAAAGAAGAAATAAAAACTATAAGATAAGAATAGCTAATTATGAAAAAGACAGAGTTTAAAAGGAATCAAAGTTCTAAAAGAGCATTAAATTAGCAATTAACTGTGACTAGACATAGTTGTAGAAAAAAAACTGGAATTATTCAAGAGACAGATCTACAGATATTATGCCTACCAAAGCACAGAGATAACTGAGATGAAAACCAGGAAAAGGAAATTAACAAAAGAGGGAAGAATGAGAAACTACAAACATGGACTCTCATTCTTCCATTCTCAGTGATCAAAGGATAAAATAATGGCACTGGAACTCAAACATACAAATGAATAAAGCCATGTTTGCTGACTCTCCAGGCCAGAGAGCAAATACCAGTAGAGGAGCCTACTGGGTGGTCTGCTGCAGGGGAGAGTAAGTAGACTCTATAGAAAGTTCTAAAAGGGCTGGTAGGGCTGATTAAAGATGGAGAACTAGCCCTACGAATTGGACAAAACAAGTTCCTGGGTCTGCACATAGTTAGTTTAAAAAAAGTCCCATGTTCATGGACCAAAGGGTCTTTACTCAGGCCTGCTGCATCAGGTTAACTCAAAGTCTATGATCAATATTCAAGTTTGATATCTGGCTATTAAAAACCATGACCAACCTCTGACCACTTCTTCATTCCACACTCAGCATATGATTTTACCTCTTGCCAGACACAAATTAACTCAGAATATGAGGAAAATATGCCTTTTCTTTACTGACATACCCACATTCTCTACCCCATTTCTTTAAATTTCATGGCAAAAGGGGGTCTACTTTTGGTTTTGGTTTTCTAACGTCAAAATCTCCAATTGTGCTCTGGTTTTTATCCCCCCCCACACCCAACTTCTCATTAATCTTGAGGAGATGTTACTGTTCTGTTCCTCTCCTGTATCTTCAAACTCTCCTTCTCTACCACTCCGAGAGCATTTAAACATGTCCAATTCCCTTCTTCCTTAAAAACAACTTCCTGGGCCCCTTCCAGATATAGGCCACTCTCCTACCCGACCCCCTCCTGAGTTGCTTTCATACTGAGCACACTACTCCATGTCACCTCATCCCCCTGCTATCTAGTACCCTCCCTGCCACACCCCTGAAATTGCCCTCTCCAGGGAAACTGCCTGTCAAAAATCTATTGGTTGCTTAGAGTCCTTCACCTGTGGTCTGCTCAGCAACATTTGAAAGCAGAACCACCACTACCTCCTAAAAATACTCTCTTCTTTACCTTTCTCATTACAGTTCATTCACCCTGTTCCCTAGATATATCTTCACTTTCCATCTTGATCTCCTTCTCTTCTCACTCTGTAATGATCATCCACATCCATGTCTTAACTACTACTGTATTATAACAGAGTGAAATGCTTGTCTTCTTACTCCATTTTGCTCGTCTGCTTTGTTCTCATGGTCTCGCCAAGCCTCCTCCTGAGTTCCAGAGCTTCTTTCTAATTGCTTCTTTCTAATTAACAGCCCCACTTAGATGTGGTCTTAGGTCCAGTTAGCCAGAAGCAGAGCCTGAAATGAGAATATGTTTCCAATGTTTCCTCAGGCAGTGTGTCCAAGAGGCCAGGGAAGGAGTAAGGGGGAAAGGACAGGGAAGGAGAAAGACTCCCAACTAAAAATGACCTGGGGGGCAGGGTCCTAAGGGCCCACTTGCCCTTAGGTGAGAGAGCTAGGCTTTTCTAGGTTGGCACTCTCGGTCTTTGAATTGGACAGTTGAGTGATAGAAACTCTGGGCTCTCATATCTCAAGAGCAGTCCTCTGAAGAAGGTACAGGGCCAGCTGTTTAGGAGCAAAAACTGGGGATGGAGGGAATAAGAACTGAGCAGAGTATAAATGCTAAACAGCAAGCCTGTCTCAAAACATGGCTCCATCTACGTTGTTGCTAAAGTAAAAGCAAACATGACCTCAAACCCCTCTCTCCTCACACTGACATCCTGTGTATGGGGAGGACTAAACACAGAAAAAATGGAACCCTCTTTCTGGCTGCCCAAGAGGAAGGCTCAACTCAGGAACAATGGTGGCTGTCCCTCCAGCCCTCACCCTGAAGCCACACAACTCAATATCTCCCCCATATGTCTCTGGTACCTTCCAAGTCACCATCCCTCCATCGGAGCCCAAGGTAAATGCCTGAGAGTGAGAGTGTTTGTGAGTGGGTCCTTTAAGAGGATGCCTGGGTTTTCAGCAGCCTTCTGTCTCACCCAGATGGACAGAATGCCCATGGTGTTTTATAGCCAGATGTTGTGTGTCGGGGGGGTCCCTTCCTGGCACTGGTGCCCAGGCTGGGGACCCTGGTGTGGGACTGGAATTCCTTGCTCCTCTGCAGTTGAGATACCATTCTTGATTCTCAACTGCCACACACAGGTTTGGGACCAACCAGTTTCAAATTTCCACCCCTCCTACCATCTCTGTGTGACTTCTTCTTTATACCCTTAGTTATAGGATTTCTGTTCAGCTAGTTTTCAGATGGTTCTCCAGGTTAATTGTTCTATAATTTATTTGTAATTTTAATGTGGTCATGGGAAGAGATAAGCACAGCATTTACCTACTCTAGCATCTTGACTAGACTCCTCTAAAGATAACATTAGACACCAAGGTAGAGTGACTGCAGGATAGTCCCTGAAACATGGTGTTTACCCTGAAGGGAAGATTAAGGGGGAGTATGGGGAGAGTAGTGCTGTGAGACATTCTAGTCTGGGACCCAGGAAGTGCAAAGTCCAGAGAGGAAATAATTAAGCTTTTCCCAAAGATTCCTCCTTCCTTCAATAGCCAGCTTGCCTGCAGGGCCCAGGACAAAGAAGGCACTGAAAAGTCAGAGAGGCCTAGTGATTCAGATCACAGGTCTGCTTCTTACAAAAAGTATGATTTGAGCAAATTATCCAAACACCTAGATCTTCTATTTTTTACCATAGTACATGGAACTCTTACCTGCTTCTTAGGGTTGTGGTAAAGATTTAAGGGAACAGAGAACACAGAGTGATTAAAGAGGTATAGCAGCCCCCAATAAGTAGAGGCTGCTATTGCTTTATGTCCTTTGGTAAACTCCTCATTACATTGTTAATTGTGTAGAAACTATGCAACAAATGAAAGAGATATGTTATATTATTCCTTTTTTATATAGATCATGTCTAGTGAAGACCATATAAAACTATAACCATGTTTACTGAATGGGGCTTTCAAAGACTGAAACAGAATTTCCACACTGCATAACAGCCACAGCCCAAATATTTGGCAGTGAGTAGTGTATTTCACAGAACATGTCCAGGCAGCACCTGGGTGGGGCTTGGGAACTACAGAATTCAGAACCAAGCAGAACCTAGAAGGGAGGAGAGGGGCAGGAGTGGCCTTGGGTGGGGCCTGGGGCCTGCTTGTATCACCACACTCAAACCCGCCTGCTCATCTGGATGCAGCTGAGATTCTAGGTGTGCAGAGCCTCCAAGAGGAAGGAGTGCTAACCCGTGTATCTTCATCTTCCTGGGGATAGGAGGCCTTGAGGTGACCAAGATGGCCTGGTGGAAAGCCTGGGTGAGTACAGAGCAAGGAAAATTAGAGTTCCTACACAGTGTTGAAGGGAGGGGAAGAGGGGTCCACTCAGTCAACACTTGCTTCTGCCTGCCAGGCCGAGCACTGAGCTACCCACTGGGGAGGAAGGCAAGAAGAAACTGCCCCATGCTAGAGGTGCTCATATCAGAGACAGAAGCAGAGAATACCGGCATATGAAGTAAACTTGAAATTCAATGGGGGTAGCTAAGGGGCTGGGGAAGTTCAGAGAAGGAGCCTCTGTGGGGAAGAATTAAGCTGCTCAAAACTATGGGACATCATGGTTGAGTCATATATGTGTGTATGTGTGGTGTGTGTATCAAAGAGTTGGTCCCTTGCAAAGGTTAGAGTATGTGCAAAGGCCCAGAAGGGTGGGAAGCTTGGCTTTGGGGGGAAATAGCTCAATCTGGCCTGAAAGCATTGGATGGGAGGGTACAGGGTACGAGAAGATGTACCTAGAGAAGCAGGCAGGACTTGGTCAGGAGGGCCTTACATGGCAAGCTAAGAGCAAGGGTTTTACCTTAAGAATGATGGGGAACATGGGGAAAACCTTTAGCTGGAGAGTAACCTGATTTAATAGGCTGATGTTGAAGGGCTCATCAACACCCACTCCTCTAGGCCTGGGAGGAAGGTGTGGCCTACAAGGAGCAATAGTGTTTATTTGTCAAAACTGAGGAGGAAGAAGTGAGAGTAGGAGGACCTAGCCTCCAAGGGTCTTGCATGGCTGAAATCAATGCTTTATAAGAGTGACCGAGGTCAATGGTGGGGATTACAGCACAACCTATCCCTAAATCACCCATGTTCCCGCTAATTTAACAGATTCCCAGGAGTGTGTAATCCAGGTTTGAGTCCAAGACAATCTTGTGCTAAATCTTGTGCTAATCTTGAAAATACAAAAGCAAGACAAAGACGACCAGCAGATGACATCTCCTAAGCAGGCATGATGCTGCATGCTCTGCATACCTTTCCTTCATTTTGTCCCTGAACAGTCTGTGATGTGAGAGCTGCACTTTCCGTTGTACAGATAAGGAAACTGAGGCTCAGAGACATTGAATGGCTTGTTAAGTTCCACAGTTAGTGAGGGGTGCTAACTGTGATAGAGGGGCTAGCTCAAATTTGATTCTTGCCACCTCCAACCACAGGGTCTCTATGAGCCTTAATGAATGACCCAAGCTTATTCTACTTCAGGAAATCTCTTTGTTCCAAACATCACAACCCAGAGGCCCTCAGATCCCAACATACTAGGACTTGACAGGTGGAACAGAGAGGACAACAGTTTAAGTTAGGGCAGCTCTCTGGCTGAGTGAAGCAGCCAAGACAAGTCAATGGGCCAGGAAGGCCTCCAGTTTTGTCTTGAGTGGTGGGAATAAGCCTTTGAGGAGGCAGATGTGTCAGGGAAAACTCAGTGCTGGGCACTTTCCAAAGTCAGCTGCTGGCCAAGGTGACCTGATTCTGGGTCTTGCTCCCAGTGGGACAGGAGTATAAGCCTATCCTTGAGGCCCCACCCAGGCAGGCAGGCGTAAGCCTCCTTGTAGGCACCTGGCCAAGCTGATACAATAATGATGAGCAATTATTGTGCACCAGACATTTTTCTAAGCATCCCACATTCAATATCTCACTTGAGCCTCATGCCACCTCTACAATGTAGATGGTGGTTACCTTATCCAGGGCTGAGGAAAGTAAGGAACCAAGAAGCTAAGCATCTGCTTAACCTCACTAGTAAGAGAATTTGCCACTCTTGTAAGTGTTAGAGTCTGGGTTTGAATCTGAGTAGCCTTACTCTGGACCCCAAAATCTGTGAGCTTTGACCACCCACAAGATCTTTGGGAGAGCTGGCTTATGACAGTGAGATCACAAATAGACTCTACCTGTGACTGGCTGAGCTGCCCATGAAGACCAAGTGTCCTCTGGACACCAAGCTATATGAGAACCAGGACCTGAGGTAGATGAGAGATCAACTGGGGGGCTCATTTCTGCCTCCCCTGTGGAGATGAATTTTTGTCTCCCAGGTCTCTGGAGCAGCCTCTTGATGGGAGAATGTAAAGATGTGGCAGCTCCCCTGTGATCACCACAAAATTTGTTGTAGTAGAGTCACAGCCTGGACTAGTAACATTCTTAGTGAAAATGTTTCTGTCTGGACCTGCCCACTCCAGACAAGACCCAGCAGGAGCCTAGGCAGATTCTCCTAACAGTGGGAGGTCTTAAGTAGATCTGGAGTTCTACCACCCTGTGCTGCTATCTACAGTCTGATTCCCAGAAAATTGTCCTTTTCCCCCCTAAAATCGTGAAATGGGAAATGAAGCTGATGCTTCTTAATGCAGTGAAATTATAACCCCCTAGGGAGTTGTTTACAATCACTGCCATGTAACCCAACTTCAGACCTGCTGAATGGGCTGCTCCACTGTGATATATGCCTGTTCAGTCATTGCTGCACAACCAACCCCTTGAGTCCCAGCTTCAGGGCAAAGGAAAGCCCCTCCTGGATGACCGCCAGAGCTCATAACTGAGAGCTGAGATGGCTTCCATGCTCCCAGATGACCTGCATTCCTGTGGGAGAGGCTTTATTCAGTGAAAAGTTTCAAAAGAACTCATTGATTGCAAAAGGTTGAGTCATCAACAGAGTGTGAGAGATAAACAGCTCAGCTTCTGAGTCAGGCTGTGGGTTAAGTCCTGGTACCACCACTAACTAGCTGTGTAACCTTGACAAGCTTTCTGAGCCCAACTTTTTTGCCTATTAAATAGGATATTCATACTTACCTAGTGCAACTATCAAGAGAAGTCAAGAAGAAGAGCACTACATCTATAGCACCTAAATCATCTAACACATAGGACCTGGAACATGGAAAGTGTTCAAATAGCTAACAGTAGTAACGGCAGCTAATGACTCCACAAACAAGGGATATAATGTATGCATGCACACAATTGGAGAACATCTGGGACTGTGTAGCCTCTCTGGATGGAATTTCCACAAAGAAGTATTTCTAACAATTTCTGCTATAAAATACGATGCTAAGAAATAAGATGAGAAAATTTGTCATCAGACATTTGAAATTCAAGTGAAGGACATGGAAAGACTTCTTAATTCTTATTCAAAAGAAATATCCATATATATATATATATATATATATATATATATATATATATATATATATATATATATATATATATAATATCCCTCTATATATGGATATATTCATATATATGGATATATATATAATATCCATGTATGGATATATATATGGATATATATATATTCATCTTGCTTATATTTGCAAGATCTAACCCACGGATTGGATGGAAGGATGGATGGATAGATAAAAGTTATAGATGAATGAAAGCAAGGAGAGAAGAGAAGGAAGGAAGGAAGGAAGGAAGGAAGGAAGGAAGGAAGGAAGGAAGGAAGGAAGGAAGGAAGGAAGGAAGGAAGGAAGGAAGGAAGGAAGAAAGAAAGAAAGAAGGGAGGGAGAGAGGGAGGAAGGAAGGGAGGGAGGGAGGGAGGGAGAGGAGGGAGGGAGAGAGGGAGGGAGGCAGAGAAGAGAGGGAGGGAGGAGGATGGAGTGGTTGGATGTCTGAGTAGAAAATGGATGAATAGATAAGGAATGAGTAGGTTGGTGAGTAGGTAGGTGAAAGAGTAGATGAGTGGGTTAGAGACACATAGAAGGAGTAAGTGAACAGGTAAGTGGGACACAAAACACAATGGGACTAAATTTTCTACCATTTGGAAGATCTCTGAGTCTCCCCTAAATTCAGTGCCCATCTCCAATCTCCCTCCACTTCTCTACCATCCTTCTCCAAAAAAAGACTTAAGAGGGATCATTCATATGCATTTAAGAAATTCTTCAGGGCTAAATTCTAAAGAGCCCTTAGGCAAGCACTGAATTACAGATATGGAAGTCAAGGGCCCAGGTACTTTGGCTATCTGGTTTATTTAATAATTTTCAGAACATTATACAATTCTTTCTAAACCTAACCCTCTGTCCCCCATAAGCCTGTAGACTTGCAAAGACCCTGAGCTGTCAGGATGTTCAGCTGGGTGCCCTGGCACTCTATCTTCTTATAAGTACCCACTTTTCAGGAAGAAGGCAGACTGAGCTTAAACCGTGTCTGGCTTCCAAGTATCATCTGCCACTCTCAAGGCAGTGTATTGAGCTCTGTGAAGCCTGTCCCTACTTGCTTGTTGTCCTTATAGCTTTGGTGGGATTGTCCCTTCTTGCTACCTGTCAGTGGGGCTGGAAAGGGCTGAGGTGGCTGGACCTGCTGTCTTCCCTCAGATGGTACTGACTGGGAGATGCCCAGCCTGATCTAGAACCCATACTCCAGGGCAGGGGCAGGAGAGTTCTAGTGGCTTCTCAGCGCAATGGCTCTGGCTGGCACCAGCCTGTTAACCAAGGGGCCATTCTGTGAAGAAGACATGACAGTCCCCCAGAGCCCACAGGGGAACTGGCAACTTCTCACAGCCAGGCCAGGCAGGCCAGTCTTCCACGGTGCTCCCACTTACCAAATAATTTTTCTCCACAGCTGATGCACTCCATAGGTCCACCTAACTCTAGGAACACCACCTTTCACAAAATGCAGCGTCATTCCCTTTATCTTATACCCCTGCACTCATACCCTGAAATGGCCCCATTTCTCCTCCTAAGTTCCCATCACCCCAGAGAAACCTCTGACACTCTCAGGAATTTCCTCACAAAAGATCCAAGAACAGTCTTGGCAAGAAGGTTGAGAGAATGAAATCTGCAGATACAGGTAGGACCTTTCTGAAGACAAGAGTGTGACTGGAAACACACATGGTATTTGTGCCCTGACACCACAATAAAACCATTGCTAAACTCTAAGGGACACCCACCTCCACGCCCCTGCTGGTTCTTTCTTAGGCCAGCCACACCCCTACCACCCACAATCCCAGGACATCCCCCTGGTTCTTCCTTTCTGGCAACACCAAAGACAATATTAATGCTCTAGACCCTCTTCTTGCTGCCCCCACAGTAAGTGTGATGGCTCTGGGAAGGGCCACCTTCAAAGTCTTTGCCTACACTATTGGAGCCTGTAAGCCCCACTCCACCTCCCACCCCCACACCCACCTCCACCCCCAGGGCTAGTACTGGCTCTGAGAGCCAGGATTCTATCTCTCAGGGTGACAAGAGGCTGCTGACCAGTTTGGCCCTGCCTCACTTCTCCTCAGAAGACCCCTCCCTCCAGCCTGAGGTCTGAGCTGGCAGGACAAGCCTCCCCTTGGCCAAGGTGGCTAATAGGCATGTGGGGCCTCTACAGCCCTGAGGTGAGAGGGCCATATGGCAACTTGTTGCATAGTAGACCAAGGCATACTTTCCTCAATACATATCTGCTGGAAATTGTCATCTTCAGAAGCTGCAGCCCTGGATCAGGAAGAACTCCTCAGGCCTTCCCTCACCCAGATAAACAGGAAGAACCAAGCCAGGCAGAGCTAGGAGGAACTGGAGGCTCAGCCACTGGGTCTACAGGAGCTAAGCTGGTGCTCACCTGCTAGGGTGGGCTGAAAAGTGGGCCAGGAGCCTGGGATGCCCTCTGTGCCTTCCCACATTGAGAAAGCCTGGATTCTCTTGCAGGTTGAACAGGAGGGTGTATCAGTGAAAAGCAGCCCCCATTTCAACCCAGACCCCGACGCAGAGACCCTCTACAAAGCCATGAAGGGGATCGGTGAGTGGGCATCTGTGGCCTTGCCCCAGGAATGCTGTGACTCTCTGGGGTTCTGCCTGCTGTACTCAAGACCCCTCTGCTCACAGCCCTGGGGAGGAGATGCCAGGGACAGCCCAGGAGTTGGGTCTTCCCAAAACCCTCTGACACTGACTTCTAGCACCCAGAAAATTACTAAGGTCCTACCTTCCCCAGCACTGGTTTATATACACTTCCAAGATGGAAGAGGGGGAGGGCGGTTGTGTCTTCCTGAGTAACGGGATTGATGCGGGGAGGAGCATCTGCTGCATGTGCCTGCCTGTCCTTGTGCAGGCAATTTCACCCCACTCAGTCTGAGCTTTCTCACTCTTAAACGACTTCAAGATCTCTAGACCCTGTGTGTCACTATAAATCTTGAATGGGATGACATTGGAAGTTTTATGGAGCTTGAATGAGGCCCAGAAGGCATCAGCACACAGGTTCTGCAGCTTTTCCCCTGCCCCATTTCCCCTTGCCAGAGAGCAGCCTCCTGCCCATTTCTAGTGTCTGAATTCCTGTGCATGGGAAATTCCTGTGATCAGGGGAATTTGGACAGTCTAGCCCCAAAAGCCCTCATACCATCACCGCAGGTGAGATTTACCTCCTAACTGGTTCTGACAGTCAATTGGAACTTCACCAAGAGCTACCATTCCTAGACAAGCCAAGACAGCATCTTTGTGTCATCTGCTTCCTGTGAAATCTTTATTATTTCTACTTCTCAAAGGAGAAATAGAGGCTTGGAGAGGTGATACAGAGATGATGCAGTTTGCTACTGGGATATTGGACCAGGACTCAGATCTGTTTTTCCGGACCCTTAGTCCTGACCTTTCCCCATTGCACCAGCATAAGTGAGGTCAGAACAGAAGGTCTCGCTGACAAAGCTAAAGGCCCCAGGCAAAACTAGAGCAGATTAGGCTAGGTAATGGAAGTGAGGAATGGACAGATGGATTTTTTGTCTAACTGTCTTTTCTATACTGAGAATCTCCATGTTTTGAAGCTACCCAGGTGGTAGTCCCCAGTGCTTTGCCCTCCCTCTTCTCCAGCCCTCATCAGCCCCCTTGGGGGCAGTGAGGGTACTCAGCTATACACCCCTGCAGGGACCAATGAGCAGGCCATCATCGATGTACTCACAAGGAGAAGCAGCACACAGCGGCAGCAGATTGCCAAATCCTTCAAAGCTCAGTTCGGCAAGGTACTTGGGACACTGGCAGGGTGGGAGGGGTGTAGCATTAATGAGGGGCTGGGGAACTGCCACTGCCAGAGACAGCCTGAAAGGGAGGCCCAAGGATGAGCCCTTCTCTGGAGGCCAGCCCACTGTAAACACGTGGCATATGGAACATACTTGTCAACAGAAAGTACGTGAATCTGTGAAAATATTAGATTTTTATCTAGGGCCTTGCTCAAGGGAGGAAGAGCAGAGCTTCAAGAAGCTTTAAAACAGTGCTCTAACTTCAGGAAAGTAGGAAGTGCTTCTGTAGACAGAAGAGTAAGTGAAAAATGCATCTGATGCATTAGAACTTTTAATTAGGGTACATACAGTTAGACATCAAATAGAAGGAATGTGTAGAAAAGATAAGATTGAGTTGTGCCCACTGGCATCAGAAAGTTTTAATTAGGATCTGGAAACAATTAAATTACTTTAAAACTGTTTAAGGTGATTTTTATCAGGATGTGAAAAAGAAAAGACACTGTTATCTATATCATTAATCTTTTGTGTTGAAACTATGTAAGTCATATACCTGATTATCCCCCATGGTTCCTGCCTTAGAAAGAAATTTTAAGAAAGTTCGTTGTTCTCTCTTGATTACTGATTAAATCAGAGAAGCTGAAGCACTATTTCCTTTCTCATATTTATACTAAAAAAGAGATGCATTATTTATCTGAAATTCAAATTTAACTAACCATCCTGTATTTTATCTGAAAAACTACTTGTGGCTCCCCACATTCTGCCTTGATGTCCAGTCTTCTGCAGTCTGGCCCACATCCCTTTTCCACCTTCTCACTCACTTCACTCCTTCACGTTTTCTCCAGCACCCCATCCTTGAACTATTTCCCTGCCTCTATGCTTTACCTGTCCTGTCCCTGAGCCAGGAACACCTTTAATTTTCCCATGTGCTGTGCAAGAGAGGGAACAAACAGGTGGGGCTCTGCTCTATCCTGGGGCATGAGCAGTCTCATGTTGAATCTTCCTCCTCACAGAAACTAAAAAGCAAGGAGCCTGCAGCCTGATTCTTTTTCTCTCCTCCCACCTTCTTCCTCCCCCAGGATGGAGACAGGCATTGGAGTGCTAGGTAAACACAGAAATGGATGCTTGCACAGCCATGGTTGCCAGAAGCCTCCTCTGTCAGTTCACATGGTTAATTTAGAGATTTAACAAAGGGAGATGAGTGATTAAGCCCAAATAGTCCATGGAAGAAATCAATGAGTGTCCTTTTTAACAAAAGAGGAAAATGATGTTCTAAAAGGTTAAGTTGCCCAAGATCCCAGAGTCTATGAGCAACAAGGCGGGGACTTAAATCTAGTTCTCACAAGGCCAGTGTTCCTTTGCTGTGCTACGTAGAGATCGTCTAGGTGTGGCCTTATGGCTTCTTGTAGAAAGTACTCTTAGAAAAGAACATGTGAGATAAATTACTTAATTCAGTCATGCATTTATTGAGTACCTGCGAGCTAAGTGACAAGGACTTGATAGTAAGCAATGACAAACTTGTACTTTGGGCTTTTGATATGCCCAGCCAGCACTGTATTGAGAGCTTAGAGGATGGGTGGAGAGATGCATGTGACAAGTCACACGCATCTCTCCACCCATCCCCTAAGCAGTGGTATAAAGCAGAAGTACCATTATCCTCATTTCTCGGGTAAGGGTAATGATGTCTAAAGAGGCTAAGTTGCTGGCTCAAGAAACTCCAGCCAGGACCACGCATGGCAGAGCCCATGTGGGAATCCAGCCAGAGCCACTGGGCACAGCCACCATCCTGCTGCCTGCATATGGGTGAGTGCAGCATGTAGATCATTACCCCTCCCTGTTCCTGTATTAGGATCTCACTGAGACCTTGAAGTCGGAGCTTAGTGGCAAGTTTGAAAAGCTCATGGTGGCCCTCATGTACCCACAATACAGATATGAGGCCAAGGAGCTGCATGACGCCATGAAGGTAACTACGCAAGGGAGTGGAGGCAGAAATGCTTATGAGGACTGGGTGGGGGAACAATGCCTGGGACTCCTTTCCTAGGAGACCTTGGTGCTGGGAGCTCTGAGCTCCTCTTGGAGTAGTCATCTGGGCCCTGGCTGAGCACAGCAAGCTTACAACCTGATGCTCACACTGCCCCCAAACATGGGACTGACCAGCATCTGCTGCCCCATGGCCATGATGAGGCCAAAATCAGTCATTCGGAGGACATCATTAAACCAGGTGTGCAGGAACTGGAAACTAGCCTCTGCACTCATGCCTAGTCCCTCAATTGCCCATTATTTCCCACCACTCCTTTTGCATTTGCTGATGACTAACAGGGAATCAATAATCTTGACTAAAGAGGGTGTGGACAGATCAGAAGGGCCCAGGCAGAGCTCTCCAGTATACTGAGGTTATTATCCACAGGGTTTAGGGACCAAGGAGGGTATCATCATCGAAATTCTGGCTTCTCGGACCAAGAAACAACTGCAAGAGATAATGAAGGCATATGAGGAGGGTAAGGAACCTGCAAAGAGGAAGGGTGCAGGGCCTGAGTTAAAGGCTCACTTGGGAATGGCCACAATTTTTGGCAGCCTGGTAGGAGACAAGGAACAAACAGTATACTGGGCCACATTGGATTGGGCCCTGTCTGGGCTTTTCCGCACGTAGTACTAAGCATATACTATGTGCCAAGCACCTAATGATGAGATTAGAAGTAACTCAAGTGGATCTCTAAGCTCCCTAAGCCCACGGGTTGCTGGGGGAAAAGGCATGGACCCACTAAATTCTCTGCCCTTTGAGGGCATGGTAGCACTGCAGACTATGGGCTGTGTTAGCGGCTGGGGCAGGCTCCTCCTTTCTGGGCACAGGATAACTCAGAGTTCCATTGCACTGGGGGGAAAGGGGTAGTTGTGGACCACAGGCCAGCTATCAGTGAGTCTACAGGATGCAAGGCATACTGAGGCCAGCCTGTCCCCCACAAGGTCTGCCTAGTGAACAATCTGCCAAAAAGCTCTGGCTTTGACAAACAGCAAAATGAAACAAAGCTCAGTCAACAGCCAGTGGTTGGGTTCTGTGTCCTGTCCTATCTTTGTTCTTCAACCTAGGTTGACCATCTATGTCACTTCTTACTTCTGAATAACCATCAGGTGATAGAGCCTCTGCCACTCAGACACCTAGGCAGTGTCCACTCTTCATGTCAAAGACTTGTCCTTCTTGGAAAGCTTTAATCAGGAGAAGTATGGGAGACAGGGCCAGGAGGAGGAAATCAGGTCGTGGGGAGAGGAAAGCAAGACTGCTGTATGGTCCTGTTTCCCCTACAGACTATGGGACCAGCCTAGAGGAAGACATCCAAGCAGACACCAGCGGCTACTTGGAGAGGATCCTGGTATGCCTCCTGCAGGTATTACAGGCTCTTGGAATCTCTTTGTCTGGGGGATTCCAAAGATCTACCCCAGGGAGCAGCTCTTGAATAGCTACTAAAGGAGTGGTGAAGAGGGGGTGGGAATAGGGGTGGGGTACAGCCCCAGTGGCCTGCGCCCACTAGGGATGTGTTAGTGTGGTTGGAGGGTTCTCACTGCAGAGCCCCTGCACCTCGCCTAATGTAGCCACATGAGGGAACTCCGAAGTGGAAGGAGAGTGCCCAATCACCAAGTACGTCTTCATGCCAGGCTTCATGCCAGGTACTTTGCTTACCTTAGCTCACTGCATCCCCCAACTTCCTAAGAGGTGGTCCTTACTACTCTCATTTTATACAAGAAGAAAATGAGCTTCAGAAATAATAACTGGCTTGCTGAAGTTCTCACAGCCAAAAAGCAGCAGAGGCCTGCCTGCCCTCCTGCCCAGCTATCCCCTCTGCCCAAGCTTCTCTGGTCAGCCAGCTGACCTCATGGGGCTGCCTCTTTTGTTCTTAGGGCAGCAGGGATGATGTGAGTGGTTTTGTGGACCCAAGACTGGCTCTCCAAGATGCACAGGTGAGGCTATGCAGCAGCTTAGCAGCTTCTGACTTGTTCCCAACCTCTTGCCTTCTAGACTCCAGGGACAGATGCCTGGCATCCTCACCCAACCTTTCTACCTATGGGAATTTGTTTTGCTAAGCTGACACCCAGTTCAGCTCTCTGCAAGCCTTTACCCTCTGGTATCTGAGGAAGACAGTGAGGGTGTTGGGGAGACTCAGAAACAGGAAAGAGAATGACTTGGATGGGGTCTGCTGAAGCTCTATCCTGACAAGATTAGCCCACAAACCTGGGCCTTTGAGGACCAGATGTGTGTATTCAGCTCTCTATAGGTCTGGCTGCTAGCAGAGTGGTTGGACGTACCCAGAGTCAGAGCAAAGCCCCATGGTGGAGAGACCTCTTAGAGCATCTCCTGGCCTGATTACTGAGAGAAGAATTTTACCACTTGGGAATAGTGAGCTCCCTATCAAGGAGAGGATAAAATAGAGGATGCCGACCTGGCAGTTGGATAAGGGCTGTCCCTTACCTCCTTGCTCTCCTTCACTGGTTTGTTGTGGGTGTCCCAATACCAGGATCTCTATGCAGCAGGCGAGAAGATTCAAGGGACTGATGAGATGAAATTCATTACCATCCTGTGCACACGCAGTGCCACACACCTGATGAGAGGTAACAGGAAGGGAGGGAGGAAGTGTCAGGGCCACAGAGGGGTCCCTGGCCACAAGGCTTCTCCCTTCATGCTGAATGTCCAGTGTGTAGCCTTTACAAGTCCTGCAGGTGGGGAGAGAGTCAAAAAGACCTGGTCCAAGTGGAGATCAGGGGTGTCACACTAACGTGCAGTCTCTGATCTGAGTGTCTAGGAGCATCATGCTGAGATACATATGTCCCCTAAGAGAAGCCCTCTCTCCACAGTATTTGAAGAATATGAAAAAATAGCCAACAAGAGCATTGAGGACAGCATCAAGAATGAGACCCATGGCTCACTGGAGGAGGCCATGCTCACAGTGGGTAAGACACAGAGCTCAGTCCTGTGTCTGTCGTGGGGCAGTGCCCAGGGCAACAACTAGGTCCTTATATTCATCTTTAAGAGACTCCCACCCACTCACCCCGCATTCTCACCATGTTCCCTTCACATTAACAATTTTACCCACTGTCTTCAGTGTGCTATGTCTTGCCAGTGGTTGTTCTCTGTGCTGCCCATGTAGTGTCCATGCTGTGTGAGTATGTGGGTGTATGTGAGTGTGTGAATGAGTGTGCATATACACACATTTGCAGAATTTGCCAGACTCTGGACCTGTGCTCACTCTCAGCAGCCACACAGAGAATATTCTGGTTATGATTGTAAAACCCTAAAGAAAATTTCCTATGTGGACCTTAGCCAAGGACCTGTGTCTGCCTCAGTCTAAAGAAATTATGATGTGTAGTTGGAGTCCAAAGTGAGTGATTAATGGTCAAGAGCACATTTTGGGGTCCAAAGCTGAGATCATGATAAGACAAGTCATTGTAGAGAGAAGAGAGAGGCTCAGAGACAGTGGAATTTCTCCTCTCCTCCCTCTCACTATGGAGTCAAGGTCAGAGTCTCAGGGCTGGGACACTCAGCTCTGCACCAGGCTGTCCTCATTTAATGCCAAGCAGCCAGAGGACTCCTGCAATGTATCTAGATCTCTAGGGTTAGACCAAGACATCTGACACTCCCCAGCTGGCTCGGACTGCTGTGATAAAATCCATTCTATGTCAGAGCATCTAAGTATACCCTGGATCTGAATGGAACAACCTCCTGAATAAATCTTTAGGCAGGGAAAAGTGAAAGTGTCCTTGAAGACTCACATCATTCACTTCACAAAGGAGGACAGTGTAAAGCAGAGAGATCAAATAATGCAGTCACACAGTGTCATCAAGGTAGAATTACTTGAACACCTACTAACTTTATAACTCATGCTATTTCTAGTGCCCTGAACTAAAACATCAGCTTACTTCACCCAAATGTTGTGTCTCTGAAAGCAAACATAGGGCCACTCTCTGGGTCAGATGCATCTGGGTGTATTAGTACTACAGGACTGAGCCCACTTATCACATGAAAATTTAAATGCAAGGGCCTTGCTAATAAGTGACATGTATAGTGGGTCTCTGAGGGCAGTGGTCACTATAACTATGGCTCCTTTGTCAAACTGTGTGACTGGATTATTGGCAGAGCTGCCTCTATAGTATGAGAATCCTGGGGCTTTCCTGGGCAGAGCTGTGTTCTGATGCACCAGCCCTGCAGGCCCCAGTACATTTCACACCTCATCTTTTTGCCTGCCTGCTCTGGGCCTTTGGACTTGTGCCCAGCAGCCCAGGCTCTCTTCCCCCATCCCACCCTGTCTGACACAAAGCCTCTAATTTTGGAACTAGTGAAGGCACAAATAAATAGGTTAAGACTTACATATTGTTAAACCTTAAGACCCAAGACAAGACATAAACAAACAAATACACAATTCTGCCTACCACCTAGAGTTGTTAACAGAGCTTTCCTGTTTTCAGTGAAATGCACCCGGAACCTCCACAGCTACTTTGCAGAACGTCTTTACTATGCTATGAAGGTAACTGTTCTGTCTTCTGCCACCTCACTTTTAGCCCTGTGCACAATCAACTGCAAAGCCAGATTGCTCAGTACCACCACCATCTTCTAAGAGAAGACCTTTGGGTCTTCTCTTATCCCCACCTCTTGTGATCATACAGTTTTAGTTCTCAGAGGGTAAACTGAATCTGGGGAAGGAAAGCCACATCTCCTGAAGGCTGCATTTGAGCAAGTGCTTTCACAAGTGTTAATTGCACTGAACTCAACAACAATCTTATGAAGCCCAAGTCGTAAAAGCCATCCTAGAAATGATGAAACTAAGACTTGTGGTCAAGGTCACACAGTTGATGAGTGGCAGAGTCTTGATTTGAGCCCAAATCAGTCCAATTGTCCTTTTTATCTTACCATGTGGCCTCCTTGAGTTTACAGGCCAAGATTTCTAGGAAGTCATGGAACCCTTTGCATTCAAGAGGGAGATTGACACACACAGCAACTCAATTGTCCTGCATGTACTTGGGTGCCAATCTGGATTTACCTATCATCCAATAGGCTGCACTGGCCAAAGATGTCCAAGCCACTAGTATCAGAGGGAGTTTCTGGTATCTGGAACCAAACTGAGATATAAACAGTCAGATTAATTCCCCAAGACAAAAACCAGTTCCCACCTTCTCTGATTTATGGTTGCTGACACCACTTGAAGTCAGAACCCCAAGCCCTCTTGGCAGGAAATGAGAGCAACCAAGGGCTTTCTTTGTTCTTGTGGCTCTGTATGACATGAGACTAGTCAAGGATAAAAGTGAGCAGGAAGATGCTGTTTGTGAATTAGCAAGTTAAGCTGAATTTCATAATGTTGCTGCCCTCAGAGGAAGTCTTATTTCTGGAGCAGTGAGTATTTTGTGTCTAGAATCTGATATGGCAAACCAAACACTGCAATTTGGAGCATTTGGCTTCTGATAAGGGAGAAGAAGAGAGCAGTGAGGGAGAAGAGATTAAATGAATGGAAACCTTAAGCCATGAATACATTCCTCTTAGTGCTTCATCTGCTGAAGCAGGCTCATTTCTGTGAAAACCCCTGGACCCTACAGCACAGATTTGTCCATCATCACACAAATGGACTGGAAAAGTAAAAAGTGATCCTTGATTTCTGTGCCTTATCTAGGGAGCAGGGACGCGTGATGGGACTCTGATAAGAAACATCGTTTCAAGGAGTGAGATTGACTTAAACCTTATCAAGTGTCAGTTCCAGAAAATGTATGGCAAGACCCTCAGCAGCATGATTGTGGTAAGCCATGAGTTTCCAATTCTCACACAAGTTTGAAACAGAGATATTACTGGGACACCTGGATGCTGTGACCAATGTCATAAGTCACACGTGTCCATCCCTTCCTTCCCAGTGAGCATCACACTCTTGCATTCATTGCCACATGGTATGTAGAGAGATCAGCAACAAGTTCAGTGTGGCTAGTGAGGGTCTGGAGGGGAGCACAGGAGGCAAGCAGACAGCAGATGATGGAGTCCCCTGTACATGGCACCCAGAAAGCTGGCTCTGCATTTGAGTTGTTGTCCCCTTTGAAAATGACACATCAAATCCTTGCTAACAGAACCATATCTGAAGGGTCAATAAAGGTAAATAGTTTAGCAGGAGTTGAGGTGTAGCATTTAAATTCAAATTTAAGTAGTCCTGGCAGCAAAATTTTAAGGAGATAAATCAGATGGGCTCCAGTGGATTACCTAACCAGATTTCAGTTAGTGAAAATGCTGGAGCCGAGAAAATGCAGAGTGATTATCACCGTGCTGTAACTTTGAAAGAAATAGTTCTTTTAGACATTAATGCACATTGAGGCTTTGACAATTTCATTAACAGAAGTCAAATCATGAAAAATGTATCCTGAGTCTTTATTGCCTTTTAAGTCAAGTCTCTAGTTAATCTACAAATGTCTATTGTTGACTACACTTTCCAGGAAACACATAGTTTACAATATGTTAAAAAGACATTCTGCTTTAAGATGTTTCAGAATAAGATAGTAAGTAGGTGGGGTAAGGGAGGATGAAATTATTCTTCTTTTGGTTTAGGCCTTCCAGCCAGTCTTTCCAAGAACAGGAGAGCTAGGCACAAACCAGCTGGTGCAGCATCACCTACAGGATGACTTTCCCAACATACAGTTCCAACTGAGTATCATGAATTCCTTTAACTATACATGGTTTCTGTGATATAGAGGACATTTCTATTCCTTTTCACCATTCCAGTTAGATGGAGCCACCACCATCAGCCACTGTCAGAAGAAAAAAAGCACTGCTTAGTCAAAGTCATCACTTTGACCCAGCTAAGATATCAATCTCATGATAGAGATAGACTTAGCAGGCTAATTAGTGCATAATCATTATTATAGCCCATTATCTAGACATACATGAAGCACACCCTCTCAGATTTTGCCGAAAGTTGTCATTTAAGAAAATTTAGTCAGTATTGTGAAAAGTTGGCCAAATATTTTCTTTTTAGTTTAGATCACTCTCTGTAGATGTCATAAAAACAAAAACAGTTTCCAACAGTGATACCAGCATTAAAAACTCCTGCATAGAAATTTATAGATAAATGTATAAAAACCCACATATAACTTTATACCCATACATTTGAAAAGGTGACAGAATATATATATATATATACCAAAAACTGTTTTGTAAGTGGTATAAAATAATAATTTAAATTGTGGTTAAAAATCTGTAAGACTATTTCAGGCCTTAATGACTTTACAAGCAAATTTAACTAATCCATTAAGGAACAGATAATTTCCATGAGGCATAAACTGCTATAGAGCATAGAAAAGTGGCACTAGCTCCCAGCCATACCACTTAATCAGTGAGTGGCCTTAGATAAATTCAGTATTCTCTTTAGGTCCCATTTCCTAAAGGGAGCTGGATTGGAGCTGGATGATATGCCCTTTCCTGACCCCTGGCTCTGTATACAGATCCTTTACTAGCAGAACCTGTGTAATAGTGGAGGGGACTGGTAGACCACAGAAATGGTCTTCAACCATTGGACCTATGGGGTCTATCCTATTGGGAGATGAATGTCATTTGACTCTTATATGAGCCAACCTCTGTACAGGCAAGCTCAGCTTTCTGGGCCAGATGGATGCTATTTATTCCATACCACATCTCAACAAGGTTCATATCATCATCATTTATAGATAAAAGAACAAGTCTCAGAGTAATGAAGGGACTTGCTTCAGCCACAGGATCAACGAGTGACAGAGCCACGGTCCAGGTTCCAGTAGGCCCAGAGAGAGCCCAAGTTCTCTTTATCACACCTCCAGGTGTGTCAGTGGGCATCCTGCTTTGAGCCTTGGTTTCCTGATCTGCAATAAATGTTGAATAAAATGAGTCATACTGGAGAAATCAATGGTCAGTCACACCTGGGTCCTGAATGAAACATGGAGAAGAGCCCTGAGACAGCTGACAGGTTAAGGGGATCACCCAAACCTGTCTTCACTCAAGATCAGAACTGTCTCCATGATTCATTTTCTACATCAAGTCCCCCACCCCTGCACCAGTAATTACTAAGATAATAAAAAGGAGATACAAAGGAATAGCCTGAAATGGAAAACAGAGAAAGATGAGTGATGTAGTATGGGGCCTGTGGCATAGAAACTGCACAGGAATCAGCCAAGCCTCCTCCAAGGAGCACAGCTCCTAGGAATAATAAGAGCAACTGCTCTTGATGGAGGTGGCCGATGTCACAAACACCCCCTTCTAACTCTCATGTCCTTCTTGTCCTCAGGGAGATACCAGCGGAGACTACAAGAATGCCTTGCTGAACCTGGTGGGCAGTGACCCCTGAAGGCTCAGAAATACAAGAGCAAAGGCCAAGAAGCCAGAGCCACCAAGCCCTGCTTGCTCAGCCTTGGCCATGGGTGGAGGTGAGGGTAGCGAGCTTTTCAGTCTTCTATTTCCCAGCTTTCAGTGCATTTCGGACATTTTATTTTATTTTTTTTACCTAGAAGGAGGGATCAGCTCCGGGCTCCTCCCTTCTCTATCCTCCCAGATGTGAGCACATTACCAATCTTAGCATCCATCTGGTCCAGTAAATATCGTGACATGAAGGGGGCTCATGGTTGTTTCTTCCTCCTTTATACAGGAGCTTTCCAAACTTGATTGGTCATAGAAGCCCATGGGCATAGGTAACACAGATACCTGCCCCCTTCTACATCTACTAATCTGGATCTGCAGAGAAGGAACTAGGGAATAAGAAATTTTAATATGTGTCTCAGCTGATACACTTCTCTCTCAGGCAACCAATGGGAAGGTTATGATGCCTATTTGTTTCAGAGCAGACACACTCATGAGTAGCTGAGAAAGGAACACATATATCTGGGTAAACTGAGATGTCACTAGCATTCATTCACTAGCCTCACCTAAAAATGTTAGAAGACAGAAGAAAATTCTCTCACTGTTCTACAAAGAAAGCTGCATATCAATGATCTGACCCAAGGACATTGTACTAAGAGTCTCAGGCTTCTCCAGTCACTAATTAAATTAGCTGCTTTTTCCTTCTCTCACACAAGCATGCAGCAACTCTTGTTCCAACTGAATGCAACAGGGATGGGAGAAGCTAAGATGCCTGTGTTGTGCATTACAGAATAATAAAGATTTGTACATTGCAATCTAAGTGTCTTTGGATATTTAGCAGTGACCAAAGTAGGACCACTTTAATTTTCAGTGGACATAAAAGAAATGTAATTTTGAAAAGCTTTGGTTGGGGGGGCGGTGATCAAATCTAAGCACACAGGTGAGAATTTTCCTGTGGAAGAACTTTAAGTGATCTGTGCCCACTGTCATCCTGGGGACAGCTCTTTCTATTCATCTCCTGATTTACAGCCTAAATTCTGATATCTCAGAGTCGAAGGAGGTTCAAAAGCTATGTGCTCCTATTCCAACCTGTTGCTTGCCTTCCCTTCATGTCATCCACCCAGAGGGGTACAGCTGTCCTTAGCTACTTCCAGTGATGGAAACTCACAGCTTCCTTGGACGTCACTGTCTTTTCCCAACAAATGTCATCAATAGAGTTTAAATGAGCCAAACTCTGTTTCATGGAGCCTGCTACTCTCAATTCTGCCATCTAGGGCCACAACATTATTTCCCACTAACGACTTTTCTGATACATGAAGACAGCCCACATATTCTGCCAAGACTTCTTCTTTCAAAACTAAATGTCCCCAGTCCATTCAACTGTCACTCCTGGAGTTGGGTATGAGGCCACATCTTCTAAACATGCTCTAGTTTGCAAACTCCCTCTTAAAGTGCTACCTAGAGGAGTCACAGCATACCTAGGATCAAGGAGTGAGGCAGATCGGTGAGACAGGAACAAGGCAGCTTTGAGCTCACACAGATGGAAGGTAGATTTTGGCTCTGCCCTGTATTGGCTCCATAACTCTGACCTGAAATCAATCAATCAGTCAATCTATCTATCTATCTATCTATCTATCTATCTATCTATCTATCTATCATCTATCTATCTTACCTTTAAATGCAGGAGTAGGGTTCCAGTTACAATTGCTACATTTTAAACCACCCCAAAACTAATGATGTAAAACCATCATTTTATGATCCTCACGGGTTCTTATAGGTCAGGAATTCAGCTGGGGCACTGTGCTAATAACTTGCCTCTACTCCAGCTAGGCTGGGGCTCTGTCAGGGAGATCTGAAGTTTGGGAGAACTCTAGGACAGGATGGTGGAATCATCTGGAGGCTTCATTCACTCACATGGAGAGTGCCTGGGTGAGATGGTTGGAAGGTTGGGCTCAGCTAGGACTATCCCCTGGTGCTCCTACATGTGGTCTCTCCAGCATGGGATTACAGGGTAGTGGGTTTCCTTATGTGGTAGCTCAAGGTTACATTGCCTTCTGTGACTTAACCTTAGGAATCATGCAGATCACTTTTGCCATGTCCTATTATCAAAGATATTACAAGCCAGCCCAGATTCAAAAGAAGTGGACACAGCCTCCATCTATCAATAGGAAGAGAGTCAAAGAATTTGGAAGCCATTTTTTTAAATCTCCAACAAGTAATTTAAATATTGAATAATTTATGAAGCACAACTGTTCATGTGAATGGTTGCTGTCTGTAGGTGGTAAGCCTTAGCTCCAGGTTTGGGGGCTATTGTGACCCCAGGCAAAGCTCCTGGATCCTGAAGATTCTTTTTTTTTTAGTTCAAGTCCTGCCCTGGAATTTCTTTACTGAGTCACTGAGTCACTTTCTGCCAAAGCCCTTTAGGACAGACTTAAAACAGCCATCTTCAACCTTTTTGGCACCAGGGGCCGGTGCTCCTATGAGAACCTAATGCCTGATGATCTGAGGCAGAGCTGAGTTACTGATGCTAGTGCTGGGGAGCGGCTGCAAATACAGATGAGGCTTTGCTTGCTCATCTGCCACTCATCTCCTGCTGTGCGGCCTGGTTCCTAATAGGCCACTGACCAGTACTGGTCCACAGTGAGGGGACTGGGGACTCCTGACTTAGAGGATTCCTTTACCCTGCAATCCCTTTGGAATGCTGGTTCTCTATACATGTAAAGAATCTCTAGGATTCTCTTGAGACCCACTCAAAAGCAGCCTGACCTGCCAAATTGGGGCTTTGAAAAGCTGCAGTGAAGGAGACAGCACAGCTGTGTCCAAGTGAAACTGGAAGGAAATCAAGTCAGAGCACGGGTGATCTGAGAAGGCAGCAGGTTAACACCTTCAGAACTGCCTTACTTTCTTGGTCCAGCTTAGAGTATTTAAAGAGAAACCTGGGCATTATTCCAGAGGCTACATGATGGTTCGGGGTTGGGGGCGGAGAGGGACGGTCTGTTGTGCTTCACAGAGCTGTTCCTTTGGCAACGTGGCTCTCCAGTAGCAGTGTTAGCAACCCAAGAACAAAGATGAGAGTAATCTGGAAAGAATATTAAAGCAGAAGGATTGTGATCAGTAAGTATAAGGGCATTAATCATAAATTTCAGAGCAACTTTCTATGGCAAGGGACACTCCAAACTCTGTCAAGCCGCTGGAGACATCTATAGTTAAGCTATAGGGCAAGGAAAGGTAAGACCAGGGATGCTGTGAGGCCTCTACCAGAGGGTTCTACCTCCACAGACAGAGTGTTATCTCCTCTCAAAGGCAGAGAGAGAGAGAGCCTAAGAGAGACTCAGAGGGACAAAGACAATGGAGAGAAGTGAGGACAGTGAGAGGGACCTAGAGAAAGACACTGAGAGGGATCCCAAGTGTTCAGAGAATTCAATTTATATGTCATTCTTTAATTCTTGTGAGTTATAGTTTAAAGACTTTGTTTACTCATTTTACTTTGATATGGACATACAGTGAGGAAGGGTAAGAGTATGCAACATGAAAAGGTAACAATATGTAGTGTGGAAGGCCAGCTAGCAGTTCCCAGCCTGTGATCCATAGGTTCCCCATGGTTTCAGCCATATAGAATGAATAATTTTATTTTGTGTAGGGCGTGACTTAAAGACTCCATTTTTCCAGTTTTCCTTTCAGGGTGTGGGAAATAAATGTTAGTAATCCCAGCAGAAACCTTCCTTTGTTCTGTAGGTTTCCTCATGATCCAGCTGCAGGGCTGATTAGCATATTGCAGTCTCTGAATATAGCTTGATTTAACATTTTAGCTCTCTTGCCTCCTCCCTACATTATTAGCAGCATCCACCACTCCCGATGGAGCAGAATGTAGTTCCCACATCCCCTCATAGCAGAAGCAGGAAGTCTCTTCAGTTTAGAGAGATATTCTCTCCCCCTGGGGTCACAGCTAGAGCAGCATGGCAGGTCACATGGCCACAATGTGAGGTAGCTTCATTTAGCTAAAGACATTCTCTGAAGAAGGGGCTAGCTAAGTGTTAGGTGACTCTCATAGCAGCTGTGGAAGGGGACAATGGCTGACAAAGGGACTGGGCCAAACACTGGTAATGTCCTTGTAACAGAGTGAAATGCTTGGTCTTTCTGACTCCAACTTATTTAAGCCTGCTTTGTTCCCATGGCCTTCCAGTTAATAGCTGCTGTTTTAGACATGCATGCTAATTATTAAAGGAATTCTGCTTGAGGTTCGAGGTTTTACAAAAACAGCCCCTCCTATTTTCCCTTCCTTTGACCTAAAATAAGCCTGAACTCTGTGCTTTTTTTAAAGTGGACTTAAGGATTAGAACCTCCATCTTCTCAAAGAGTGCCTCTTCAATCAATAAATCTTTCCTTACTTCAAATTCTGATGTTTTGAGCTCTAGCATTTCAGAGCATCAGGCACACAGACTTCAGACCAGTAACATCCTCTGCACCTCCAAATCATTTTTTGCTGGATAACTTTTTGTGCCCTACTGATAAAGCAGACTCATTCTTATAGTACTTTCGCAATTATTCTTTGAGATTTTCTTCATGCATCTGTATTCTTAAAGATAATTTGGGTCCAGTTAGTTTGATTTCAGCAAAGGAGAAAAATAAGAGGCTAGGTATTTCCCACTTTGGCCTTGTCATAATCTATAATGAAAATGTTTTGTTCTATCACTCTCTACAAGAAGTTCTATATTCATGTACTCCCCCACTATCTTCACTACCAAGGGTTCTCATTCTCTGTAGCTAGATTTGTTTTCTTCCTTTGAGATGCCAGCTGGTAGGGAGAGCACAGAATTCTGTGAGCAACCCAGTGGCCTTTCATAAATTCCTTTTCTGCTGAAACTCTCCAGAGTGGATGCTCTCGTTAGCAACTAAGAAGTCTCTCTATTACATAAAAACACTGCTTTTATGACATCAGAGGACAGTAATCTGTTATGTGTCTCCCTCAAAAAAGCTGAGCCCCTAAGATCAGGAATTTGGTTTTATTCACTTGTGAATATTCAGTGCCTGGCACATAGCAGGCATTTGAAGAATATTTTTGAATGATGAATATTTGGGGAAGAGACAGGCCAGTATGCCTGAGACAATTCCTCATTGTCTTTGATTCTGAGAAGACATTCTGGGCTTCTTGGAATCCCTCAAGGAAGTAAGCCCATTTGGCCAACCCAATAAAAACAATCTTGAAAAGAATCTAATGGGGAAAGCATTTTCTCTAAACTCTTTTGGCACCTACCTGGCACCAGGCCCTGTTTCAGGTGCAAGACCAGCAGAATCAGTTCCTGTCCGAGACCCTTTGGAAGACCACCACCCCTGACTACCAGTCTAATGAGGCATGCAGGCAATGGCCAGAACCAGGCACATGCCTACCAGTATTGGTTTCATGCTACCAGGGGGATAGGGCTAGCATATTGGTCATGACCTATTTAGAGTTTATCCTTGAGGAGTGGAAGGGTCACCTTGCTAAGGGTTGAATATTTGAGCAAAATCAGGATCCTCTTTGCAAAGAGTAAAGGGGGGATATATTTGTGGTTAACACCTTACATGGTTTGTTACCATTGTCAAGCATTCAACCTGCAACCAGATTGGAGCTGGCCAGGTAAAGTTTCATAAGGGAGGTGATGCTTAAGCAGTCTAGAAGGATGACTCAATGCTTATCAGGTAAAAGGTCAGAACATTCCAGGCAGAAGAAGGAATGCAAATAGCAGCAGAGTCTGGTCTCAGCCAGACTACAGAAATGGTATGTTCATGCCACTGGAGGTGCGAGAGTCAAAAGATAAACATGTTGTCCAGTGCAAAATCAGGAAGGGCTCCAGTGAGAAGCTCATACTATTTTCAGAGACAATGGAAGCCTGTAAGGAGTCAGGCAAGGGAGCATCTGGAATGGACCTTAGTAAGATTTCTGGTGACATTTTGGAAGATGAGTGTTCTTGCACGAGTCTGGAGGCAGGGAGCTCAGCACTGAAGCTGTTGCAACTACTGACATCAATTCCCTCCAGTCTCCCAGCCTAGTAATACTTTATGGTTCTGGAGCAAATTCTCTAGGAGGAGGCTGGCCTCCATGTCACTATCTCTACAGTGAGGATTAGATGCTGATTTCTATAGCTCCCACCTTCAGCCCAAAAATAGCTGAAATAGCTCTGTGAGCCCTAGGCCTGAGCCTGACATTCCAGAGCCTTCCATGGCTCCACATAGGCATCCAAGTCCCCTCACAGTATTGAGCCAAAATAGGCCCTGGCTGATGCTCCAGTAGTCTGTGACTACTTTTGTTCCCCTTCCAGCCCATTCCTGGCTCTATGCTCTGATGGAATTCTGGGGCCACCAGCTTGGAGATTAGGGCTTGTACCATCTCTACTGTCTGATCTGGAGCTGGACTCATATCCATATATCCCAGGCCCAAACTCCAGGGATATCTGACATTCAGACTTGACTGGACATACCTCACTCTGTCTTAGCCAGTCATCTCCTCCCTGGGGCCACAGCTTTGTAGCCAAGACTTTCTCTCTAGAACTCAGTATTTCTCCTACTCCCAAAATTCCTTGCTCCCGGAATGACCAGGTTGACCTTGGGTGAAACTTGACCCTTCATTATCCCTGTATCTGCTGTCTGTAGCTCCCTATAGATAAGTTCCTCTATCCCCTACCTTTAACCCATCCTGTTAAATTGATCCTAATTGAAACAGGAATCAGTCATCTAAGCTCTGCCTCTGGCCTGGTGGGCCATGGGCCATCACCCTCCTAACCTAGGATGGGCTGATGTACCACAGACACCAGATTCTGCCATGTTCTTCATGTCTCTGTATGCCAGGTTGACTGGGACCCATTGCCCTAAGTGGCCCTTCATTTCAGTTCCTCCTCCACTTCTTAAGCTGCCTGTATTCCCCTGACAGCCCCATTCACTGGTCTGTATTCTGAGAAAACATACCAGCTGGGGAACCCTTTCACATCTTGGGTGAAGTCACTGTTCTATCTTCTTCCTCGCCTCCCCACATGACCATACACGACTTATGAAGCCTCTCTCTGCTTCAGAGAGCCAATCTACTCTTCCACAGGCTGTCAGGGCCCAAAGCCACGTTCATACTGCCCGCAGAGCCACACTGGCTGAGAAACCTGCTCTCACAATGCCCTCTTGTGGCAGACCCCAACCAGCAGAAAGGCTAATTGTCAGCTCAGTGGCTGACACCCACGGCCTAGGCAGAGAAGGCTGAGGAGCTATGGAGGAACCCTGGCTCATATCACCATCGCGTTGTCTTGTACACCAGCTTTCTGGAGTGCCCTGTGTCCTCACTGCTGAGCAGAACATTTCTCCAATTAGGTTTCAAAAACACTTACCTGTACTGAGCTTCAGTGGATCACTGCTGAACCTCTTTGGCCCATTTTGTTCCCGGGAGACTGACTTACCCAAGGCCACCTGACTGGACACAACCAAGATACACCTTGGATTCAAGGCCAGTGCTTTTCCCACTGACTCCTACCTGTCTTTCTTTAATTAGTTACTTTTTAAATATTAAATGTAATATATACTACTGGTAAGAAAAAAATCAGAGATAAATCACAGACATAAGCTTAAAAGTGTCTAGAAAAAAACAATATCTTCATCACTGTAAGTTCTTAGACCAGACACAAAAAGCAGTAACTACAATGAAAAAACATTAATAAATTGGACCTCATCAAAATTTAAACTTCACCAGTAAGAAAATTAATAGGCAATCAAAAACTAAAGAAAGTATTGAACAAACATACCAAATAAGGGACTTAATGCCAGAATATTTAAGGATTCCAAGTCTTGGTCAAAGGGTATAAACTTCCAATTATAAGGTGAATAAGTTCTGGGGATCTAGGATACCCAGATTATATAATAGTGATTATATTTAATAATGCTATATTATATACTTGAAACTTGCTGAGTAAGTTCTTACAAAAAAAATGGTAATTATGTGAAATGAAGCAAGTGTTAGCTAACTCTATGGCAGTAATCATTTTGCAGTATATAAATGTATCAAATCAATACCTTAAACTTATACAATGTTATATGTCAGTTATATCTCAACAAAGCTGAGGAAAAAAATCCTACAACTCAATAATAAAAAGCCCAATTTTAAAAATAGGCAAAAGTCTCAAGCAAATACTTCACAAAGGAATATATACAAGTGGCCAATATGCACATGAAATCTGCATGGACATTTAAAAATTTCAAATGGACCCATCTCATATTTTTCTGGTGAGAAAGTAAATGATGCAAACAGTTTTAAAAATAGTTTGGTTGTATCTTATAAATTTAAACATATGACTCTACTGTATGGGCCAGCAATTTCATTCTTGGGTTTTTTAGCGAAAAGAAGTGAAAATTCATCTCTAACAAAATGATTTTTATATCAGTGTTCATGAAAGCTTTATTCATAAACGACAAAAATGAGAAACAATCTAAACTATCAGCAGGAGGATGAATAAACAAATTGTAGTGTATATATACAATGGAATATTAGCAAGCAATAAAAAAATTAACTATTGATGCACAATCGTTCAGAAATTGAACTATTTGATACAACACAGAACAATCTCAGAAACATGTTCCTGAGCAAAAGAAGCCAGACAGAAAGGAAGGTATAGTGTATGATTCATTTATATGAAAACTAATCTATGGTAAGAGAAATCTGACTGGTAATTGCCCTGGGGTTTAGGAGTGGAGTGACACAGCAGAGTTTAACAAGGAGGGGCCCAAAGGGACTTTCCGAGGTGGTAGAAATTTTCTAAATCTCACAAAGAGTGGGTTACAGGAGTATATGCGTTTACCAAATAATGAATTGTAGGAATTAAAATTTGTGCATTTCATTGTATATAAATTATTCATCAGTGAAAATATTCCAAATAAAGCTGCTATGAACATTTAGGTGCAGACCTTTATATAGACTTATATTTTAATTTCTCTGGTAAATGCCCAGAAATGTTATTGCTGGGTGATACATTAACTGGCAGTCTATGTTTAGTGGACTTTTAGGGCATTTTTGTTACTGGAAATAATGCTGCAATAAACATCCTTGTACAACTTCATACAGTACAGTCATAGGATAAGCTTCTAAAATATGGTGTATGTATCAAAGTATATGTGGAGTTGTAGATAAATTTTGCAAACTACCTCCAAATAACATTCTCATCAATAAAAATATCATCTTCCTAATGCTCTCACTAACACAATAAATTTTCAAAATTTCATCATTGCTAATCTGGTGGATAAAGCATAGTAATTGGATGTTTTAATGTGTCTTCCTATGACAACAAATGGTTTTAAACCATTTTTATATATTTAGAAACCATTTGTATTTGTTTTTCATATATTTAAAAGCCATTTATATTTGTTTTTCTGTAAATTGTCAGCTCACGTCATTCCCTTCTGTGGAGTTTAGTGAAGCAACCATGTTTCCCTAATCAATTCTCTCCCCTACTACTGGAATGAAATACCACACTTGCATATCCATTCCTCAGTTGATGGATATTTGGGTTGTTTCTACTTCTGCCTATTATGAATAATATTGCTATGAATATAACTATAAGGATATACCTATAAAGGTATACCTATGGACATGTTTTCAAATTCTTGAGTATATACCTAGGAGTGGAAGAGGTTGGTCATCTGGCAATTCCCCATTTAACTTTTTGAGAAACTGCCAAAATGTTTTCCAAAGTTGACTGCACCATTTTATATTCCCACCAACAAAGTATGAGGTTTCCAATTCTTCACATCCTCATAATCATTTATTATTATCCATCTTTTTTATTAAAGCTATCCTAAGTGGGTATATGGTGGTACTTTATTATGGTTTTGATTTGCATTTTCCTAGTGACTAATGATGTTGAACATCTTTTCATGTGATTTTTGGCCACACACACACACACACACACACACACACACACACACACATTTATACATGTATACACATATTTATATTTTTTGAGAAATGTTTATTCAAATCCTCTGCCCATGTTTTTTTTTTTTTTTTAGATTATTTGTCATTTATTGTTGTATTGTAAAGTTCTTTATATGTTCTGGATGCAAGTCCTTTACCAGATCTATAACTTGCAAATATTTTCTCCTATCCTGTGGGTTGTCCTTTGACTTTCTTGATAGTGTCCTTGAAGAGCAAAAGTTTTTAATTTTGATGACAACCAATCTATTTAGTTTTTGTTTTGTGGCACTTGCTTTTGGTGTCATATGTAAGAATCCTTTGCAAAGTCCAAGGTCATAAAGATTTACCCTCATAATTTCTTTTAATAGTTTTATAGTTTTAACTCTTGCATTTAGAACTTTGATCGATTTTGAGTTAATTTTTGTATATAGTGTGAAGTTATGGTACAACTTAATATTTTAGTATATGGATATTTAGTTGACCCAACATAATTTGTTAAAGACATTTTTACCCCATTTTATGTTGGCACCCTTGTCAAAAATCAATTAACCATAAACTTGAAGGTCTATTTCTAATTTTTCAATGTTATTCCCTTTTAGTACCATACTGTCTTGATTATTATAGAATTATAGTAAATTTTGAAATTGGCAAGTTTGGGTGTTCCAACATCGTTCTTCTCTTTCAAGATTGTATTGACTACTGTGCGTCCCTTGCATTTCCATAGGAATTTTAGCATTACCTTATAAACTTCTGAAAAAAATGCAGGTGAGATTTTGGTGGGATTGCATTTATTCTGCAGACTAATTGGTAAATACCACTATCTAAACAATATTAAGCCTGCCAAATCTATAAACATAGGATACTTTCTATTTATTTAGGTCTTCTTTAATTTCTTTTAATGGTGTTTTATGGGGTTTTTAAATTTTATTATTATGTTTTTATTTTTTTATTATTTTTTGTTTTTTAAATCTGTTTGTTTGAGCTGTTCATTTGCTGCTTTTAGGTTTATATACCACATATGTGATATGTAATTTTCAACCTTTTCTGTCTGGCTTATTTCGCTTAATTGATTATTTCAAGGTTGATCCATGTTGATGCAAATGACAGTATTTCATCTCTTTTTATAGCTGAGTAATATATGTGGTACATATATACAATGTGGTACATATTTAGCCAATCATCTATCATAGGATACTTCAGTTGCTGCCATGTCCTGGTCACTGTGAATAGTGCTGCTATGGACATCAGTGTGCAAATATCTTTCCAAATATGGCTTTTCAAGTCTTTGGGGGAAATACCCAGTAGAGGGATTGCTGGATCATATGGTAGGTCAATTCTTAGTTATTTAAGGAACCTCCATAAAGTTTTCCATAGTAGCTATTCTAATTTGCAGTCCCACCAGCAGTGTATGAGTGTTTCTTTTTCTCCGCATCCTCTGCAACATTTGTTATTACTTGTCCTATTGATTATTGCTATTCTAACAGGTGTGAGGTGGTATCTCACTGAGGTTTTGATTTGTATTTCCCTAATAGCTAGTGATATTGAGCATCTTTTCATATATTTTTTGGCCATTTGTCCTCTAGGGAGAAGTGTCTGTTCAGGTCCTCTGCCCATTTTTTATTGGATCACTTGTTTTTTTTGTTGTTATTGGGTCATGTGAGTTCTTTGTATATTTTGGATATTAGGCCCTTATCGAAGATGTTCCTTGCAAATATATTTTCCCATTCAGATAGTTGTCTCTTTACCCTGTTGACAGTTTCTTTTTGTTGAGCAGAAGCTTTTTAGTTTGATGTAGTTCCATTCATTTATCTTACCTTTTACTTCCCTTGCCTTTGAGGTCAAATTCATAAAATCCTCTTTAAGTCCAAAGTCCTTGAGTTTAGTTCTTGTTTTTTTCTATGTATTTTGTTGTTTCAGGTCTTATATTCCAGTCCTTAATCGACTTTAAGTTAATTCTAGTGTGTTGTGATAGACGACCGTCTAGATTCATTCTGTTGTAGGTGGCCTTCCAGTTTTCCCAGAACCATTTATTAAAGAGGCTTTTCTTTCTCCACTGTATGTTTTTGGCTTTTTTTGTTGAAAATTATTTGCCCATATAAATATGGGTTTACTTCTGGACTCTTGATTCTATTCCACCAATCCCTGTGTCTGTTTTATTGTCAATACCATGTCGTTTTGATTACTATAGCTTCGTAGTGTAATTTGAAGTCAGGCAGAGTGATGCCTCAAGCCATATCTTTATTCTCTTTGGCAATTTGGGCTCTTCTGTGCCTCCATAAAAATCTAATGATTTTTTGTTCTATTTCTTTAAAAAATGCCGATGGGATTTTGATGGGGATTCCATTAAATCTGTATAATGCTTTTAGTAATATAGTCATTTTAACTATGTTGTTTCTTCCAATCCAAGAACACAGAATATCTTTCCATTTCTTTGTATCTTCTTCAATTTCTTTTAATAGGATCTTACAGTTTTCATTATATAGGTCCTTCACATGTTTCATTAGATTTATTCCTAGGTACTTTTTGTTTTTGTGCAATTGTAAAAGAAATTACTTTTTCCACTTCTTTTTCTGACACTTGTTATTGGAGTATAGGAATGCTATGGATTTTTGAACATTGATTTTTTTTATCTAGAGACTTTACTGTATTTGCTTATTGTTTCTACTAGTGTTCTTGTGAAGTCTTTTGGGTTTTTTATAGAGAGAATCAAGTCATCCACAAATAGTGACAGTTAGGCTACTTGGTTTCCTCTTTGGATGCCTCTTATATCTTTCTCTTGACCAATTGCACTCGCTAGAACTTCCAATGTTATAGTGAATAACAGTAGCAAGAGGGGACAGCCTTGCCTTGTTCCTCATCTTTGAGAGAAGGTTTTTAGTTTTTCACCATTAAGTATAATGTTGGCTGAGGGCTTGTCCTAGATGGCCTTTATTATGTTAAGGTATTTTCCTTCTAAACCAATTTTGTTAAGTGTTTTGATCATAAATAGATGCTGTATCTTGTCGAAAGCTTTTCCTGCATCTATTAATATGATCATATGATCCTTATTTTTAATTTGTTTCTGTGGTGTATCCATTAATCTATTTATGTATATTAAACCATCCCTATGCCCCTGGGATAAAGCCAACTTGATTGTGGTGTATAATCTTTATAGTATGTTACAGTATTCAGTTCACTAGTATCTTGTTTAGGATTTTTACATCTGTGTTTGTGAGAGATATTGGTCTGTAGTTTTTTCTTTTTTGTGTGTTATCTTTACTAGGTTTTAGGATCAAGGTAATATGGGCTTCATAAAGTGAGCTGACAAGTATTGCCTCCTCTTTGATTTTTTGGAAAAGTTTGAGGAGAATTGGTATTAAATCTTCTTTGAATGTTTGATAGAATTCACGGGTAAAGCCACCTGGTCCTAGACGTTTACTTTTGGTAGGTTTTGGATGATTGTTTCAATTTCCATACTGCTGATTTGTCTATTTAGATTTTCCAGTTTTTCTCAATTCTAAGTACTGGTTCATTTCATTTATTTCTGCTCTAATTTTGATGATTTCTTTCCTTCTGTTGACATTAGGCTTCATTTGTTCTTTCTTTTCTAGATTTTTAAGATGAAGCATTAGGTTGTTTATTTGAGCTTGTTCTTATTTTTGGAGATAGGCCTGTAATTATATGAACTTGCCTGTTACGACAGCTTTTGCCATATCCCAAAAGTTCTGATATGTTGTACTATCATTATTATTCATTTCTATGTATTTCTTGATCTCTCTTTTTATTTCTTCTCTGACCCAGTGATTCTTCAGTAGTACATTGTTTAATCTCCATTTATTTGTGTTTCTTTCCACTTTCATTTTACAGTTTATCTCTAATTTCAAAGTGTTATGATCAGAAAATATCTCTGTTTCCCAGTATGTGGTTGATTCCTGAGACTGTTCCATGTGCACTAGAGAAGAATGGGATGTATATGTCAATTATGCCAGTTGTTCTAGTGTGTCATTTAAGAATGTTATTTTCTTACTGAATTTCCGTTTGGATGATCTGTTCATATCTGGCAATGGGGTATTTAGGTTCCCTACTATAATAGTGTTTTGGTCTATTTCTCCCTTTAGTTCTGTTAGTAATTGCTTTACATATTTCAGGGCTTTCTGATTGGAAGCATAGATATTAATATGTGTTATGTCTTCTTGGTGCATGATTCCCTTTGTCATTATGAAGTGTCTCTCCATATCTTTCTTTATATTTTTGATTCTGACGTCTATTTTGTTCGATATTAGTACCACTACTCCTGATTTTCTCTGAATGCCATTTTCTTGAAATATCATTTTCCACCCTTTTACTTTGAGTCTATATTTGTCTTTGGAGCTGAGATGTGTCTCCTGGAGGCAGCATATGGTTGGATTTTGTTTTTTGATCCATTCTGCAACTCTGTGCTCTTTTATTGGTGAGTTCAGTCCATTTACATTTAGGGTGAGTAATGAAATATGAGTTCTTCTTATAGCCAATTAATCTTTTGCTTTCTGGTAGTTCTGTGTTTCCACTGCTTTCTTGTCCTTGTGTTTCTGCTTTCTTTATTTTAGTTGGCTTTTGCGGGTTTTCTCTCTGGTTCTTCTTGTTTTATGTTATATAATTGAGTTCTAAATCTTTGGCCTGTGGTTACCACTACAAATATGAAAAAAAATTTGTATATATACAGTCATTCTTTTTCTTCCACATGTGCCTTATCTCCATTCCCCTGTGCGAATTTGGATCTTTGAATTCTCCTCTTTTCAGTCATTGTTATCTCAATTTGTCCCTATGTATTCTGAATGTTCATTACTATCTTACTATAGTAATTCTCTTCTTATTATTTAAGTTTGTAATGCCCTGTTCTCAGTAAGGGTTGCACTCCTTTGCTTTTATCAGCTTGCTAGTCACTTTACTCCTAATTATTTTTTGTTGTTGTTGTTTTATTTGTTTCTTTATTGTCATTTTGTTTTAGGTAAGCTGACCCCTTTCAGTATTTCCTGTAGTGTAGGCTTCATAGTGGAGAATTCCCTCAATTTTTGTATGTCTGGAAAGGTCTTTATTTCTCTTTCATATTTAAATAAGAGCTTAGTTGGATACATTATTCTCGGCTGGTAGTTCCTTTCATTTAATAGTTTGAATATTTGATTTCACTCCTTTCTGGCTTGTAAGGTTTGTGCTGAGAAGTTGGACGATACGCTAATGGGTTTTCCTTTTTCAGTTAGTCTTCTTTTCCCTGGCTGCCCTGAGAATTCTGTCTTTGTTGTTGATTTTTGATAATTTTAATACCATACATCTTGGTGAAGGCCTTTTTGGGTTGAGATAATTGGGTGTTTTATTGACTTCTTGAATTCCAAGCTCCAGCTCATTCCTGAGATTTGGGAAATTCTCATCAACTATTTGTCTGAAAATGCTTTCTAGTCCCTGCTCCTTTCCCTCCCTTTGGTAATACCCATTATTCTTATGTTTCCTCTCCTGACAGTATCAGCTAGTTCTTGTATTTCTCTTTTATTATTTTTCATTCTTCTATTTCTCTCTTCTTACTTCATATTTCTAGATTTCTGTCTTCGATATCACTGCTCCTTTCCTCCATTGATTGACTCTATTTTCCAAGGTTGTTATTTTATTTTTCAACTCTTGCAGTGTGTTTTTTATCTCCAGAAGGTCTATTCCTTTTAGTTTTAGTTTTTTTTTGGGGGGGGCGGTTTTGGAGGGTATCAATCCCCTTGCTAAAGAATTTATTCTGTTCATCTAGGTATCTTTTCAGTTCCTGAAATTGTTGATATGACATTTTGGAACTCACTAAGGTTTTTCAGAAGTAACATCCTGAATTCTCTTCATTTAAGTCACATATTTCTATGTCTGTAAGCTTATTTTCTGAAGATTTTTATTCTTCTTTCTGAGATGCCTTTTCACCTTGGTTGTTCATGGTGTTAATGGACTATTTCTCCACCCAGCATTAAAGGAAGTGTTGTCTGCTTTCTACCACGCCCCCAGAAAGAAGATTTATTATATAATGGTTCCTAGCCTGGTTGCAAATAAGGTGTTTTTCTTTTGGTTTCCTGTAGGTGGCATCTGAGCCTCTTGGATCTCTGCTTTATATAAAGTCTTAATAATGGAGTTTTTTTTCTTATAGATGTTTAATCCTGCTCGCTACCCTGAGTCTCAGTTCCTGTCAGTGTTAGTGACAGTTTCAGTAGTGTTTGCTCAGATTCCCCTGGGGCTCTGCCGTGATCAGTCTTTCAGAGGGTATGCAGGGAGGAGCCCTCTGTGTTGGGGGTTGGGGGCTGTGGCTCAGCCTCAGTTTTGCAACCGCGGCTTGTAGAAATCAACTGTTGTTTTTCTGCCAACCCACTTTTCTGTAATTTCTGTTTCTCTGCCTTTTGCCCTGATGATTGGGCACTGCCACGTGGAGCTCACAGTACTTTCAGACAGGACTGTTCAGGGAACTCTCCGCACTTTCTCCTTTCCCCTTCCTCCTACGGGGAGCTCCGGCTGAGGCAGCTTCTTTTTTTTCTCTCAGTCCACCACCTGACACCCGGGGTTCTGACCTGTTGTAGCTCTTATGCACAGATACCAACCTCAGACATGCCGATGTGCAGTTTGAGTGTTTTTTGTTACATTTTAAATGTTCAGCTTTTTGTTGTTGCAAGGAGAAAGATATAAGAATGTCTCTCATGCTGCCATGCTTCTTATGGTTTATAATATACAAGTCTTACACTCAATTATCAAATTTATTCTTATTTTATTCTTTATGATTTTATCAAAAATGGAATTTTTCTTAATTTTATATTTGGATTGTTCATTGTATGTAAATAAAATTGAATTTCATATGAATTTTGTAACTTTACACTTGTTAAACTGATTTACTAGTTCTAATAATTATTTTGTAAAATCCTTAACTCATGTCATCTGTGAATATAGTTTTATTTAGATACTATTTATTTATTTATTTATTTATTCATATGATTGCCCTATCTTGGACCTCTAGTACAATGCTGAATAGAAGTAGTGAGGGCAGCCTTCCTTGCCTTCTTCTTGGTCTTAGGATGAAAGCATTCAGTCTTTGAACATTAAGTATGATGTTATATATGTTTTTTGTGTATGCCCTTTATCAGGTTTCAGAAGTCCCTTTCTATTTCTAGTTCATTAGTGTTTTTATCATGAAAAGGTGCTGTTTTGTCAAATGCTTTTTCTGCATCTATTGAGATTATGTAGTTTTGTCCATCAAACTATTGATGTGGTATACAGTTTAATTAATTTTATTATGTTAACCAACTTTTATGTATGTTATTGTCATACAAATTACACCTTTTTACATTATAAACCCATCAATACAGTTTTATAATTATTTATGCAGTTGTCTTTTAAATCAGATAGGATAAGAAAATAGTTATAAAGATACATGTACTCTTTTATATTTATGTATGTAATCATCTTACAGTGCTCTTTATTTCTTTGTGTGGATTCAAGTTACTGTCTAATATCCTTTCATTTCAGCCCAGGACTGCTTTTACTGTGTCTTGTAGGTAAGGTCTGCTTGTGATGATTGCTCTCATTTTTTTTGTTTACCTGGAAATTTCTTCTTTGTTTTTTCAAGAATAGTTTTACTACATATAGAGCTCTTGGTTGCCAATCATTTTCTCTATGTGTCATCCCATTGCCTTCAGTCTCCATGGTTTCTAATGGGAAGTCAGCTATTAAACTTATTAAGAATTGCTTGTAAGTAATAGGTTGCTTTTCTCTTGCTACTTTCAAGATTCTTTGTTTTGAAAATTTGATTCTGATGTATCTAGGTGTGAATCTTTGGGGGTTTCTCCTACTTGGAGTTCAAGGAGAATAGATTAATTTTTAAGCAAATTTGGAGACCTAATGTCAGTTATTTCTTCAAATATTTGTTCTGTAATTTTTTATCTGTCCTCTCCTTTTAGAATTCCCATTATGCCCATGTTGGTATGTTTGATGATGTATCACAGGTCTCTGAGGCTCTGTTCATTTTTCTTCTTCTTCCTGTCCCTCAGGCTATATAATCTTACTTGACCTATCTTCAAGTTCACTGATTCAAGTTCACTGAGCCCCTCTAGAGTAGCAGTTTTATTTCAATTATTGTACTTTTAAATTTCAGAATTTCCATCTGGTTTTTTAAAAATAATTTTTATATCTTTATTATATTCTCTATTTGGTGAGATATCATCATACTTTAATTCTTTAGACATGGTTTCCTTTCATTTTTTCAATATGTTTGTAAGAGTTGATCTAAAGTCCTTAATATAAAGAAATACAAAGGATCATTAAAGAGTAATATGAACAATTATATGCCAAAAATTTGTACAATCTAGAAGAAATGAAAAAAATTTTCAATAAAAAGCCAGGAAGAAACAGAGTCTGAACAGACCAATTACTAACAATGAAATTCAAGCAGTAATCAAAAAACTCCTAACAAACAAAAGTCCAGGACCAGATGGCTTCATAGGTGAATTCTACCAAACATTTAAAAAAGAATTAGCACCTATATTTCTCAAATTTTCCAAAAAAATTAAATGGGAATGAATATTTTCAAGCTCATTCTATGAGACAAGCATTTCCCTGACACCAAGACAAGACAAAGTCATTACAAAAAAAAGAATTATGAGCCAACATCCCTGATGAACATAGATGCCAAAATTTGACAAAATTTAATATCCATTTATGATAACAACTCTCGATAAAGTGGATGTAGAAGAAAATTACCTCAACTAGATAAAGGTTATATATGACAAGCCCACAGCTAACACCATTCTCAATGGTGAAAAGCTGAAAATTCTTCTAAAACCAGGAACAAGACAAGAATGCCCACTCTCACCACTATTATTCAATATTGTTTTTGGAAATCCTAGACACAGCAATCGGACAAGAAAAATAAATAAAATGCATCCAAATTGGGTAAGAAGAGGTTAAACTGTCACTATTGGACAATGGCATGATAGTATATATAGAAACTCTAAAGAATCCACCAAAAAATAATAGAATTAATAAAAGAATTCAGCAGAATACAAAATTAATATACATAAATTAATTGCATTCCTATACCATAATTACAGATAATTAGAAGTATAAATTTAAAAAACAATCCCATTTACAATTGCATCAAAAAGAATAACTACCTAGGAATAAATTTGATCAAGAAAGTTAAAAACTTGTGCTAATAAAACCGAAAGACATTGAAGAAAGAAACTGAAGAGGACAAAAATAAATTGAAGGATTTATTATACTCGTGGATTGGAAGAATTAATATTGTTAAAATGACCATATTACCCAAAACAATCTACAGATTCAATGCAATCCCCATCAGTATACCAATGAACATTCTTCTCAGAACTAGAACAAGTAATCCTAAAATTTATATGAAACCACAAAAGATCCTGAATAGTCAAAGCACTCTTAAGAAAGAAGAATAAAGTTGGAGGTACCATAATCCCTGATTTTAAACTGTACTACAAAGCAATGATAATCAAAACAGTATGGTACTCAGACACGTAGATCAATGGAACAGAATAGAGAGCCCAGAAATACACTTTCACTTTTATGGTCCATTAATCCATAACAAAGGAAGCAAGAATATACACAATGGAGAAGTGAGAGTCTCTTTAACAAGTAGTGGTAGGGAAACTGGACAAATACATGCAAAAAAAAGTGAAGCTGGACCTTTGTCTTACACTATGTACAAAATTAATTCAAAATGGATTAAAGAGTTAAATGCAAAGCCTGGAACCATAAAAGTCCTAGAAGAAAACATAGTCAGTAAATTATTTGACATCAATCTGAATAATGTCTTTTTGGATACTCTCTCCAAGCAAGGGAAACAAAAGCAAAAATAAATAAATAAATGGAACTTGATCAAACTTAAGTTTCTGCACAATGGAAGACACCATCAACAAAACAAAAGACAACCTACTGGATGAGAAAATATATCCACAAATGATATATCCAATAAGGGACTGATACCAAAATATAAAGAACTCACACAACTCAATAACTAAAAATAATCTGATCAAAAAATGGGAAGAAGGTATGAAGAGACATTTCTCCAAAGAAGACATACAGATGGTCAACAGACATGTGAAATGATGCTCAATATCACTAATAATCAGGAAAATGCAAATCAATACCATAATTGGATACTACCTCACACCAGTCAGAATAGCTATTAACAAAAAGACAATGAACAACAAATGTTGGTGAGGATGTGAGGAAACTAGAATGCTATTGCACTGCTTTTGGTACTTCAAATTGATGTAGTCACTATGAAAAACAGTATAGACAGTACTGTTTTTGAGGAGATTGCTCAAAAAATTAAAAATAAATCTATCATACACCCAGCAATTCTACTTCTGGGTATTTATCCAAAGAAAACAAAAGCGTCAATTCAAAAAGATATATGCACACCTATGTTCATTGTAGCCAAGATGTGGAAACAACCTAGGTATCCACTGTTAGATGAATGGATAAAGAAGATGTTATATATATGATATAGATTATATATATATATATAATGGAATATTACACAGCAGTAAAAAGGAATGAAATCTTGCCATTTGTAACAATATAGATGGACCTAAAGGGTATTATGCTAAGTGAAATTAAGTCAGAGAAAGACAAATATCATATTGTTTTACTTATACGTGGAATCTAAAACAAACTAAACAAAACAAAGAACAAACAAAACGTAACAAAACAGAATCAAGGAAACAGAGACCAAAGGGGTGGTTGCCATAGGGAGAGGGTAGGAAGATGGGTGAAAAAGGTTAAAAGAAATATAGTCGATAATATTGTGATAAGTTTACACAGGTGATCACATTGTAAGGTATAAAAATCACTCTTCCTTGAATCACTATGTTGTACACTTGCAACTAATATAACTAATATGATATTGTATACCAACTATAGTTAAAGAAAAATAACTTAAATTTTTTTTAAAAAAACAGCTCACAGAGTGGGAAGGACTGACCTCGCAAAGCAGAAGGGGAGACTTTGGCCTCAGCTCTGCCCCAGCAGGGATTAGGGTGTTGGGCAGAAGCCACACCCTTGGACAGCTTGTCTGCAGCCCCACTAGAGCCTTGAGGACCCAGTCATCCTCTGCAGCCTCTCCAACAACCCCTCTACCCCAATGCACAGTTCTTTTTCTGGCCTGGACTTCATTTGGGGGAAATGAGTGGCAGGTGAGAGTGAAACTCAAACCAAAGGCTCCAGAGCTACTCAGAAGAAACCCTTGAGTCCAGTATCAGAGGCACCAGGAATCTCTCCCAGGGTTGGTCCTTACTCTGATGGGGGCCCTAGGGGAGGCTCAGTTCCTGGCAGGACTCTGGCACCAGGGTGAATGAAGCTGCCACCGAACCACTGACATTCTGAGGAAGCTTCTGTCACCTGTTGTTCTCTGTGGGCTGCAGGATTTCTCCAGACCATCACCTAACACCCACCCAGCCCCTCTGTCTGGATACCCTGCTGCTGACGGCCAGTGTTCCCTCACCTAACCCCCACCCTACCCTACAAAGATGAGCTTCTTCCTCTCACTTTTCTCCTGACTGAGTTAATGCTCATGTAAATACTGTGTTAAAAAAAAATAAATCATTTGGGGTGTAAAAATAATAATAAAATAAATTTCTGTATTTAAATTGAAAAACAAAACAAAATTTTTAAGTCTTTAATAGTAAATTCAATGCTGTACTTGCTCACTGAGTTTCTATTGACTGATTTTCCTGTTTTGTTTTTTTAGATTCCATATGTAAGTGAAACCATATAGTATTTGTCTTTCTCTGACTTATTTCACTTATCATTTTTGCATCTCTCATAATTTTTTTCTTGAAAACTGGACATTTTAAATAATGTAATGTGAAAACTTTGGAAATCAATCAACTCTGAAAATCAAACCTCTTTTAGGGTGTTTCCTGATTCTGCTGATACTTTTTCTGTTTATTTGTTGTTATTACTGCTCCTGCTGCTCTTTCTGTTTCTATCTATTAGGACTTTGGGGGACTAATTATCTAAAGCCTGTATCTTGTCACCTGAAGCTAATGATGTCTCTCATTGGTTAATTTTGTGGTCAGCTAATAATGAAGTTTCCTTTAATAACTGAACCACTCAGTCTCCCTAGCTTTGTTATGAAAGTGTGTGTGTGTGTGTGTGTGTGTGTGTGTGTGTGTGTGTGTGTGTGTTGGAGCATGTCTTCAATACTTCAGGAAGCAATTTAAAACTCTTGATCAGAGCCTTAAAGTCAATCAGAGGTTAAGCCCTATGCAGGTCTTTCCTGGGCATATGTACAACCCAGCACATGTATGTGGCCTTCTATAATTCCAAGAATGTGCCATAGCTTTTCTAAGCCCCTATGAATATCTCATTCCCCAGGTTTTTTCTTTTAATCACTTCTCCAGTGGTTTTCACAGCTACCAGGGCTGTGAGGTCTTTGCTTTTCAAGTCTACCACGGATCTTGAGAGGAGGATGGGAATAAGGCAAATTAAAACACCATGAAACTGAGATTCTTGCCATAATTCAACCATTTTCTTGACTAATAATGCTTATATTGTTGAGAGCCTTTGGTTAATATCCAGATCTCTGAAAAAGTTGATCCTGACAATTTTCACAAGCATTCACATTGCTTTTCTGGAGGACCATATTTTCAGAAGTCCCTATTCTGCCATTCTGGATTGCTTCTCTTGGTCTGTTTTTTGTGATTTCTTTTGGTGGAGGGAAGTTGTTTTTACTTAATTTTTTGGAGGGATAGTTTTTCACTAGACAACCTTAGATTTTTTTTTCAGTCAAACATTCATTTATCAGCCTTTGTTTCAGTGTTGATTACTTTGTATCAATTTACCTTTCAGTCAGCAAATTAAAATCTTTCTTTATTTCAGAAAAGTTGTCTTGAATTTTGACCCTAATATTTTTTCTATTTCAATAGTTTAGGTTTTCCTAAGCAATGGGGAAGAATGTCCTCCTCTGTGTTGAATGGTTTCTATCTTCTAGTGAAGGCTGCCTGTGTACCACCTGCAGTTCAAAGAGTGCCTCTCTGTGAAGCCTTCTCTGCACCTGACACAAAGTTTAGAGGCCTGTATTTCAATACCAATGATAATTATAATAGTAATCATTACTATAAAGTAACCACCTAATCCTTCAGAATCTGATATCATGATCATATTGATGATCACACTACTTTGTGAGATAGGTATTATTATCTTCATTTTATAGATGAAGATATTGCGGCTTTGAGCATTTAGATAACTAATCCACTGACACCCTGTAGTTTAGTGTCAGAAGCAGGATTTGTACTGAGGAATATCCAACTCTGAGGTCCATGTGCTTGGACAGTGTGGCATACTGATGCTGGCATCTGCCTCAGTCAGGGCACCATTTATTTACCTGGGAGTGCTTGCTGGCTATTCATCCCTGTTACACTGAGAATAACTTAAGGGCCGGCTATTTATCTTCTTTAATAGGACCCCTCTCCAAGCTTAGAATGGTTCAATGCAAAGAAAACAAATCATTTAACATATGTGACCTCTCACTCTCTGGCACACATGGAGGGCTTTCCAATTGAATATGTCATTCTTCCACTCTGTGCCCAGTTAGAACTCAGAATCCTTCCAGACCCAATTTTTAGAGCAGCCAGCATCATCAGTCTATTGGAGCTGACATGCAAGTTGAAAGATATGTGTTGTCCCTTATCTAAATAGTTCATAAAATGAGGAAGCTGAGCCCATGGAAAAAATGTGTCCACCAGAATTTCAAGAAAAGATATCCTTAATAGCCCTACAATTTTTGAGGTGAGTATGAATCTCAGAAAAATCCAAACTCTGGTCTTATAGCCAGATGCCAAGCCATGTAGTTCTTAGCTAATAGTACATCTGCATTTTTGTATGAATGAAACTGACTAAACCTCTTTAAGGACAGCTTTCTGTATTGTTAAAAGCCTCATGTTGCCAATATGCAATCCATGCAGCCTCATGAGAATGGCTCTCTGTGTGGGTGAGCTTTGAAAATACCCAAGACCTGCAAGACTAGGCAGGAGTGAGGTAATGAAATGCTCTCATTTACTGAAAACCTGGAGTTGTCCTGAGTACCCCAGTCCTAGAGACCAAAAGAGCCTATCCCTTTAAGCTTTGATTCTAATACCTGTGGCTGCTGTGAAGATCAGAACAGTCCAGGCCCCCAGTGGGAGGGTCAGAAGTTTGCCCTGCAGACTTCAGGGAGCCTTCAACCAAGAAAGATGGATGGCCAGGGCTATAGAAGACAATGAAGGATGAGAAATGATGCAGCCCTAGCCCTAATTGGATTCTGGGTTTCCGTGGGGTGTGCTATCACTGCTTACAAATTTGGCCCAGCCACAGAATTGAGTTATCAACTAAGCAGATTTCTTAGTCACAGATCATCCTGTCTTCCATAATGTGATTAAAGATTGATCACTGCTCAGGAAGATCTCTAACAGCTGTGGGCTTAGAGGACTGCTTTCTTTTCTCTGCTAATGAATTGGAAAAAAATCCAGCAGATATTATCTTAGGCCTGACTACATTCCTCACTGGCTCCAAAAGTTTGAAAAGTCAGGTGTCTGTGTATATGTGTGTGTATATACATGTACACATGTGCATGTAGGATCGTATCATCAGGTAAAAAAAAAAAAAAAAACCTTTCATGAAATTACACCATTGGTGATATATTCTTTTGGTTCCCTGTTAAGTTTTCTAGGAATATAGCCACATCAATGAAAAGAGCAGGTCAGCTGTGTGATCTTGGACAAATCATTTACCCTCTCTGGACCTGTTTATTTTTATAAAATAAGGGGTGGTATTCTCCAAGTTCTTTAAGATCTGACTTCTCAGTCATCATTTAACAAATAGAAGGTCTCATTTTCGAGCTCTCCAAATTAGAGCCAGAAAAAATCTAGGGTAGTGGTGTGGAGAATAGGAAACTAGAGTCTGAGACATTCCTTTGAAGGCTAAGCCCAGAAGGCTCAAGCTCTGGCCGTACCTGAGGCTCCTTAACTTTCTCCAGTGTAGCCACATACCCACAGTGCCATAGTTTCTGCCCTGACTCAGACCCTGGTCTCAACAGGCTGATACAATCAGGAGTACAAAGCAAAGAGGGACAGCCCAACAACCCTGCCATGACCAGGAGGTGGCCTTGGGGTAAGTAACTTTAGTTCTCTGAGCCTCACCTTCATCTTCCTTACTCCATCACAGAGAGCACTCTTCATTTCATTTTCTAAAGTCTAATCCCGCTTTGTAAACATTATGTACTCTGTCCTTTTTCTCATTAGGGAAGTTATTACATTTTGTACTCATTGTCTGTTTGTTAGGGCAGGGGTCCTTAACCCCCAGGCTGCAGACTGGTACTGGGCTAGTGGCCATTAGGAACACATCGTACAGCAGGAGGTAAGTCGTGGACAAGTGAGCAAAGCTTCATATGTATTTGCTGCTGCTCTCCAGCGCTAGCATCACTGCCTCAGCTCTATCTCAGATCATCAGACATTAGATTGTCATAGGAGAACCAGTCCCTGGTGCCAAAAAGGTTAGGGACCACTGTATTAGGGGGAAAAGTATCTGTCTCTTTGGCCCCCAAAAATGTGAACCTTATAAGAGAGGAACTTTGCCTGTGGTTCATGTTTACTCTCCAATGCCAACCACACAGAGGTTAATGTGTATTTCCAGTACAAGCAGTAATAAAACAGCAATAACAATAGTAATATCCCCCCAATGCTGACCCCACACCTGAACCTCACTTTCAGAAGTGAAATAACCCCTGGCCTAGACTCACCCCTACTGGGAGGTGGGGTACCCAGGCTGTGGCTGCCCTATGAACTTGGACTCTGGCTCCTGACTATAAATTGTTCTGAAATAAAACTGCAAAAATGTCTTATTCATGCAATGCCTTACAATATGTAGGTATTTTAATAACATGCCTTTAATTAGTTAAATGCCTACTACAATTAGTAACATTATGTCAACTAGTGCAGGGGTCCCCACAGACCAGTACCAGTCCATGGTCTGTTAGGAACCAGGCCACAAAGCAGGAGGTGAGCAGTCAGTGAGCAAGCAAAGCTTCATATGTATTTGCAGCCATTCCTCAGAGCTAACATCACCACTTCAGCTACACCTCAGATCATCAGGCATTAAATTCTCATAGGAGCATTGGTTCCCAGTGCCAAAAAGTTTGGGGACTGTTGAACCAGTGAATTTGTAGTTTTATAATAGTTATATATAACTTACATAGATATACATAAACTGCATGTAATGATGTTGAATGTTTTGGTTTTATTGTTTAAAGTGAGGTGGGTGGAGCCTCCAAAAGTTAGAGTGTAGTAGCCAATTACTTTCTTGAAATTACCCTGATCCACTCCCTTACTCTCAGTCAGCCACCAAGAAGCTGTCTCCTCCAATGGGGACACATATCCTGGGACATTCTTTGCCAAAAGTAGTTTAGTCACACTTGTTTCAGGAATTGCCAGTGAAAGAGGCCTGTGGTTACCCTAGGGAGGCATGGCACACTCTTCCAGCACTCAGCTTTGGACCATGATACAGTCATAATAACAAGTTTTCTTTATTGGGCACCTGCTCTGTGCCAGGTACTGCATCAGACTCCTCACACATGCCATTTCACTCATCCTCTCAGCAATACTGTGTGCTGTTCAGGAGGATGCTGGGACTCAGTGTAATCATACACCTACCCAAACCACATGGTGAATGAGTAAGCAATACTAACTCAGGACTTACCAGGTCTACCCAAAGTCCAGACTCTTCCCACTATATGCCTTTAAAGAGCCATTTGAGTTTTCCATACCTTTATTCCTTCACCTCTTTTAATTCTGAAGACATCACTGAAATTTAAGCTTATAAATTAAAATGAAAAAAACCTGTAAGGCAGAAGCAAAAGGAAGAGAGGGACATTAATGAATGAGACTCTTATACATTTCTGGAAGATAGCAGGTTCATGGGAAAGTGTGCAGAAAAAAAAATAGAATATAAGAATTAGTCGTGCCAAATATACTATTAATATATACTAATATATATTATATACTAATATATATTATATATCATATAATATATATTATATACTAATATATATTATATATAATATATACAGGGTTTCAACACGTTATTGAAAGTGGTAAAATGTCGATATTTGTAGACTTTGATAAGACATATATGTGTATTGTAATACCCAGAGCAACCACTATGAAACCTATACAAAGAGATACACTCTTAAAGATGATAAATAAATCAAGATGGAATCCTAAAAAGTGTTCCAGTAAATCATAAGAAGGCAAGAAAAGAGCAACAGAAGAAAAATCACAGGAAACAAACATAAAACAAATAATAAAATGGCAGATTTAGCCCCTAACATATCAGAAATTACCTTAATGTAATGTAAATACACCTAGCATGACAGAAATTGACAGAATGTTTTTGTTTTAATCCCAACTACATGTTGATTATAAAAGTCTCACTTAAAATTCAATGACAGAGGTTGGTTGAAAGTAAAGTGATGAAAAAGAATACACAATAAAAACATTAATTTAAAAAATTAGGTGCAGTTATATTAATATCTGATCAAGTAAATTTTAGAACAAGGAAAACTACTAGAAATAAGGAAAGATACTACATAATGATAAAAAGATCAATTCAGGGGGGAAACATAACAATTCTATATGTGTACCCACTAAATAACAGAGCCTCGAAGTACATAAAGTAAAACCAAATGAAACCAAAAAGGAGAAATGCATATATCCCAAATTATAATTTGAGATGTCAATGTCTTGCTCAGAAACTCATAAAACTGCTACTCAGACAATCAACAAGAACATAGAAGTTCTGAACTCCACAATCAGCCAACAGGATTTAATTGATATATACAGAACAATCCATCCAACAACAGCAGAATTTTTTATATGTCCCTGTACTGTTCACCAAGATAAACCATATCCTGGGCTACTAAACAAACCTCAACAAATTTAAAAGAATTGAAATCTTACAGAGTGTGTTCTCTAACCACATTGAATTAAACTAGAAACCAGAACAAAGAAAATAGAAAATCTTTAAGTACTTGGAAATTAAACTTCTAAATGATACATACATCAAAGAGAAAGTTCTTAATAAAAATTTTTAGTACATAGAACTAAAAGAAAATTTAAAAATAACATTGAAATATTTTTTAAAATCTCAAAATGTTGTATGTTACAACATGTATTAAGCAGTGCTGAGAGGAAATTTAATATCACTAATAGAAACTAAGAAAGGTGTTAAATTAAAAATCTAAATTCCCACCCCAATAACATAAAAAATAAGATAAAAATAAACCTGAAGCAAGCAGAAAGAAGGAAATAATAAAGATAAGATAAGAAATCACCATTAAAAATAAGAAAGCAATAGAGAGAATCTGGGAAACAAAAAAGTGATTCTTTTAAAAAAAAACAGTAAAATTAATAAATCTCTAACAAGATAAAAAAAATAAAGAAAAAGACTACTTAAATCATAAATATCAAGAATGGAAAGGAAATATCAGTAAAACTCTTACAGCATTTAAAAGATAATAAAGAAATACTATGAACAACTTTACATTTGTAAGTTTGAAACATAGAAAAAATGGACCAGTTCCTCAAAATCCAGAAACTACCAAGACTAAGACAAATTGAAACAGATAATCTGAATAGCCATAAAGTCATTAAATAAGCTTATTTACTAATTTAGAAGCTCTGGAAAAGTAAATAACCAAGCCTACATGGTTTCCCTTGAGAATTTCATCAAACATTTAAGGAAGCATTAACTCCAATTTTACACAATCTCTTCCCCAAAATAGAAGAGGAAGGAACAATTTCCAAATCATTTTATGAAGCCTGTATTACCTAAATGCAAACCAAATAAAGACAAAATAAAAAGGAAATAATAGACCAATATCTCTTGCAAACTTAATGTAAAAACCCTGAACAAAACATTAGCAAATTCAATTCAACAATATATAAAAAGAAGACTCTGCACCATGAAAGAAACCATCAACAAAACAAAGGGGTAATCAACTGAATGGCAGAAGGTATTTGCAAACAACACCTCTGATAATAACTCATACAACTCAACAACAACAACAAAAACAATCCAATTTAAAAATGAAAAGAGGGCCTGAAGAGACACTTTTCCCAAGAAGATATACAAATAGCTAACAGACATACAAGAATATGCTCAACTTCACTAGCTATTATTAGGAAAATGCAAATCAAAACTACAATGAGATACCACCTCACAGTTATAAAAATGGATGTTATCAACAAGACAAGTAATAAATGTTGGGGAGGTTGTGGAAAAGAAGGAACCATCATACATTGCTGGTTGAAATGTAAATTTATACAGCCACTATGAAAAACAGTATGAAGGTTACTCAAAAAAATTAAGAATAAAATTACCATATGACCCAGCAATCCCTCTTCTGGGTATCTACCATAAAATTTTGAAAACATTTATCTATAAAGATATATGAATCCCAATGTTTATTGCAGCACTATTCATGGTGGCCAAGACATTGAAACAACCAAAGTGTTCTTTGATAGATAATTGGATAAAGAAGATGTGGTACATATATACAATGAAATATTACTTAGCCATAGAAAAGATGAAATACTGCCATTTGCAACAACATGAATGGATCTTGAAATAATTATGCTAAGCTAAATAAGTCAAACAGAAAAAGTTGAAAATCATATGATTTCACTAAATGTAGGATATAAAACAGAGAGCAAAAAACAAACAAGACAAACAAAACTTATAGACACGGACAACAGTTTAGTGGTTACCAGGGGAAATGGGGGAGGAAAGAGGTGGATAAGAGTAAAAGGGGTCAAATATATGGTGACAGAAGATTTGATTTGAGTGGTGAACACACAATACAATACACAGCTGATGTATTATTGAATTGTATACTTAAAATCTATAGAATTTTATCAACCAATGTAACCCTAATAAATTTAATAATAAAAAATAAATAAAAGAATTATACACCACAAACAAGTAGAATTTATTTCAGGTATCAGAGCTAGTTCATCATTTGAAAATCCACCAATGTTATCCATCACAACAGGCTAATAAAGAAAAAGCATATGGTCACACAAATTGATGCAAAAAAAGCATTTGACAAAATTCAACTCCCATTCATAAAAAAAAATACTCCCAACAAAGTAGGAATACAAGGGCACTACTTCAAATTGATAAAGAGCATTTACAAAAAAAAAAAAAAAAACTATACCTAACGTTATACTTGATGGTCAAAACTACTCTAAGACTGGGAACAAAACAAAGATGTCCATAATTTTTTTTATTGGTCCATAATTTTTTAATGCCTTTCTCTGGTTTTAGAATCAGGGTAATGTTGTACTATAAAATGAGCTTGGGAGCTTTCCTCTCTCTTAAATTTTTTTTAATAGTTTGAGAGGAATACATGTTATTTTTTTTTTAATATTTGTTAAAATTCACCTTTGAAGCCATCTGGTCCAGAACTTTTGTTTGTTGGTAGATTTTTTTATTGCTCATTCATTTTCATTAGTTGTCTGTTCATATTTTCTGTTTCTTCTTGTAAAGATTGTATGTTCTAGAAATTTATACATTTCTTCCAGGTTATTCAATTTGTTGGCATATGATTGTAGTACTTTTTATAATCCATCCTATTTCTGTGGAGTCTGTTATCACTTCTCTTCTTTCATTTCTAATTTTATTTATTTGAATCCTCTCTCTTTTTTCCTTGTTGAATGTGGTTAAACATTTATAAATTTTGTTTGTCCTTTCATAGAACCAGCTCTTGGTTTCATTGAGCTTTTATATTGCTTTTTAAGACTATTTCATTTCTTTCTGCTTCCAATCTTTATTATTTTCTTTTTTCTACTCACTTTGAAATTTGTTTGCTATTCTTTTTCTAGTTCCTTTGGATGTAAAGTTATATTGTTTATTTGAGTTTTTCTTGTTTCTTGATATAGGCCTGTATTGCTTTGAATTTCCCTCTTAGAACTGGTTTGGCTGCATCCCATAGATTTGACACTGCAACAGCAATCAAAGCTTGTGTCTTCATTTTCATTTGTCTCAATGTATCTTTTGACTTTTTCCTTCATCTCATTGTTAACCCATTTATTGTTTAGTAGTATGTTATTTAGCTTCCATGTGTTTGTTTTTCAGTTTTCTTCTTGTAATTAATTTCTAGTTTATACCATTGTGATAGAAGATGCTTGGTATGATTTCAGTCTTCTTCAATTTGTTGAGACTTGTTTTGTGGCCTAACATGTGGTCTTTCCTGAAAAATGTTCTATGTGCTCTTGAAAAAAATACATATTCTGCTGCCTGGGTAAAATGTTCTAAAAATATCAGTTAAATTTATCTGTTCTAATGTGTCATTTAAGGCCAGTTTCCTTATTGATATTCTATCTAGATAATTTACCATTGATAAGAATGGGATGTTAAATTTCCCTAGTATGGTGTTTTACTGTCAATCTCTCCCTTTATATCAATATTTGTTTTACATATTTAGATGCTTCTACGTTGGATACATAAATGTTTTCAAGGGTTACATCCCCTTGTTGGATTGATCTTTTTATCATTATGTAATGTCTTTCTTTGTCTCTTATTATAGTCTTTGTTTTAAAATCTATTTGGCCTAATATAAGTATTGCTACCTCAGTTTTTTTTTCCACTTCCATTTGCATGGAATATCTTTTTTCATACACTTACTTTTAGTCGTGTGTGTCTTTCAATCTGAAGTGAGTCTCTTATAGGCATCGTATGTACAGGTCTTGCTTTTTTACCCACTCAGGTACCCTTCATCTTTTGATTGGAGCATTTAATCCATTTACATTTAAAGTAATTACTGATAGGTATGTAGTTATTGCTTTGTTATTATTTATATTTTATCTTTTTTCTTCTTCTTTTTAAAGAACTCCCTTTAACATTGTAATACTGGTTTGCTGGTGATGAACTCCTTCAGCTTTTTCTTGATTGGGAAGCTATCTGTCCTTTGATTCTAAATGATAGCTTTGCTGACAGAGTAATCTTGGTTGTAGGTCCTTGCTTTCAACCACTTTGAAGATTTCATGATGCCAATCCCTCTGGCCTGCAAATTTTCAGTTGAAAATTCAGTTGACATTCTTATGGGAGCACCTTTATAGATAACTAAATGCTTTTCTTTTGCTGCTTTTAAGATTCCCTCTTTATCTTTAACCTTTTGCATTTTAATTATAATTTTTCTTGGTGTGGGCTTCTTTGAACTCAACTTGTTTAGGACTTTGCATTTCCTAGGCTTGTACATCTATTTCCTCCACCAGCTTAGGACATTTTTCCATCATCACTTCTTCAAATAGGTTTTAAATCTCTTGCTCTTTCTCTTTTCCTTCTGGTTTTTCTATGATGCAAATATTGGAACACTTAATATTGTCCTAGAGTTTCCTTAAAATCCTCCTTTTTAAACTCTTATTTTTTTTTTCTGTGCTGCTTGGGTGTTTTCTGCTATCATGTCTTATAAATTGCTAGTTCAGTCTCCTGCTTCCCCTAAAGTACTGTTGATTCTTCTAATGTAGTATTCATTTGTTATCATATTATTTATTTCTGACTGTTCTTTTTTATGTTTTCTATCTCCTTTTTTTATGGTTCCCATCTTTTTGTTAAAGTTCTCACTAAATTCATCTACTCTTTCCCTAAGTTCATTGAGCATTCTTATAACCAGTGCTATAAACTCTGCATTTGGTAGATCATTTGTCTTCATTTTGCTTAGTTCTTGTTCCAGAGTTGTATCCTGTTCTTTCATTTGGGACATGTTTTTTGCTTTCTCATCTTGTCTGACTCTCTCTGTTTGTTTCTATCTATGGAGATAGATCAGCTATGTCTCCCAGTCTTAGTAGAGTGGCCTTATGCAGTAGATGTCCCTTGGAGCCCAGTGGCACAGTGCCCCTGGTTGCCTAAACTGGGTGCTCCAGGGATGTCTTTTATGTGGGTTCTGTATTCTCTCCTGTTGTAATTAAGCTTTGATTGCTGTTGCAATGTCATTGGGAGGGATTGATGCTCAGGCTGACAGACTGTGAGAAATGGCCATAACTACAGCAGATGAGCTGTTGTGTAGGGACTGACCCCACGAAGCGGGATTCACTTTAGCAGGTCTCTGGTGCCTGTTGAGCCCACTCTCTGGGCATGTTGTTTGCCAAGATTGTTCAGTGGTGTGCTGCTGTGGTCTGAAGCCAGTCACCAGGTGTGTTAGTTTTGGGGCATCTTGAGAGGAGTTCTGGTTCAAGGCAAGATCAGCCACAGCTTGTGCTTGTTTTATAGCCACCTGGTAGGAACTCAAAAGTGATATGCAGATAGTTGCTACCTGTGCTGGGTTTGGAGGTACTGGGCAGAGGCTAAGATGGGAACCAAGGCTGGCTGCCACTTGTGCTGGGTTTGAAGCCACTTAACAAGAGACACAAGGCACACCAGGCCAGACACTGCTCATTTGGGATTTGTGAGCCTTTGAGACATTTTAGGAAAGTCCACAGTGCAAGCCAAAGAGGCTATTTGTCTGGGAAAATCACTGTAAAGTTTCAAGCCATGCACTTGAGTTAGGTGGGGTGGGGTTATCAGGGCCAGCAAATAGTTGGCCAAGTTAATGGAGTATTCAGATTTGGCTCAGGCCTGCACCTACTGACTGGGTGGAGTGAGGGCTCAACAAAGGAACAATGGCATTAGCCAGTACTTCTGTCCCCTACCACCATAAAGCTAGTCAATTCAGCTCCTCCCCATATGTTACTAGTGCTTTTCAAGCTACTTCCCAGCACTAGAGCTCAGAGTGAGTGAGTCTGTAAGTAAATCAGCATGCAAACCCTTAAAGAGGAATGCCTAAGTCTCCAAAGGTTCTCCGTGTCACTCAGCCTCAATCCCCACTATTTTTAATAGCCAGATGTTATAGAGACTTCTCTTCCCAGCACTGGAGCTCTGGGCTGGGGAGCCCAGTGTGAGATTGAGACTCCTTGTTCCTCGGGGAAGAACCTCTGCCACCAAAATATCCCTGCTATTTCTTAACTGCCACACTGTAGATGTGGGGCCTATCCATTCCTCATCTCCACCCCTCCTACCCATCTTGACATGGCTTCTTCTTTATATCCTTATTTATAGAAATCTGTTCAACTAGTCTTCAGGTGGTTTTCAGTGGTGGTTGTTCTGTAATGTAGTTGTAATTTTTTTAAGATTTCAATACATTTTAGATTTTACTCTTCTCATTGTGATCTACATTTAATATTTTCTTAATTTTTCAAAAAAGTTTCAATTACAGTTGAAATATAATATTATGTTAGTTTCAGATGTACAACATAGTGATTAGACATTTATATAAATTATAAAGTGATAACCCTGATAAGTCTAGTACCCATCTGACTATACATAGTTATTAAAAATATGAATGCTTCACGAATTTGTGTGTCACCTTGTGCAGAGGATATTCTAATCTTCTCTATATCATTCCAATTTTAGTATATGTGCTGCTGAAGTGGGCACTTTAGTTATAATTTTGATGTGGTTGTAAAAGGAGGAGAGAACAGCATTTACCTACCCTGTCATTTTGACCAGAAAAAGAAAAAACTATAGGGACAAGTGGAATGACTACAGATAAATGGAAAGGACAAGGGAAATTTTGGGTGATGAAACTGTTCCATGTCCTGATTATGATGCTTTAATACTCACAAAATTGTGCACCACCTTAAAAGTGAATTTTACTATATATAAACTAAAATATAAAGGAAATTCTATGAATTCTATTTTTTAAAAAGTGAATTATGCACCTTCTGTAGGATCTGATGCTGACCTCAGTTAGTTGGTGTCAGAATTCAATTGAATTGTAGGACAGCCAGTTTGTGTCAGAGAATTAGATATTTGGTGTAGAGATTAGAGAACTGGAGAATTGATTGGCCTTGGGGAAAAAACACACATTAAATATCAGAAACAGTATCAGAAATGATCACAATGGCAAAGGGAAAGTAAGGTACCAGAAGTAATTAGGTTACTAATGAACTCACTATAAAATAGAAAGAGTATCTTGGATTATCCAGGTGGGTTCAATGTAATCCCAAGGGCCCTTCAATGGGGAAGAGGAAGGCAAAAGAGGAGGCCAGGGTGATGCCATGTGAGAACTCAACCCACTATTACTAGTAATGGAGATGGAGGAAGAATATCACAATGAAAACAGGCAGGCAGCCTCTAGAAGGAACATGAAAACAGATTGTCTACTAGTCTCCAGAATGAACGCAGCCCTGCAGATGCTGCAATTTTGCTCAATGAGATCCACTTTGGACTTCTGACCTCCAGAACTATAAGATATTTGAGGCTTTAAGCCACTCGGTTTGTGATAATTTGTTACAATAGCTGCAGAGAGATAATACAGGAAGCATAGTCATTAATTTTCATCTTATATGCAATGGGGTATTCAATATGCCATGACTGACCCTGTGTTAGTTAGAAAGCTAATAATTAATTGATTGACACTAATAACGAAACATTCAGTTTCACATGGCTGTGAAAGTCAAGAGGAGAAAAGGCCGCAGGTGAGACAGATCCAGCGGTTTTTTCCATAATCAGAACTCAGTTTCTCTCTCATTAGCGCCTTCTCTCACTGCTATTGGCCTCTGGGCAATCATCTCAAGCAGGATCTCTCCACATGGCCTAGAAGACACTATAAGAGCAAAGGTTCGATTTCCCTTTCAGAGGTAATCCCAGAGAAAAGAGAGCAGTTTTAGTAGTAAAAGTTCTGGGAAGGATGTTTAGTGGCCTGGGTCGGGAAACATGCTCAGTGTTCAGACAGTTGTCATGGCTACAGAGAAGGAGTGTACTGACTAGCTGGCCAGGAGCATGCTGGCTCACCTATGGAAGAGAATGGAGGAGTGCTTCCAAAAAAAAGAGGGATGGAAAGTATAAGAACAGACCAAATTAGCTGCCATGTCCATTACTCTCACTGAAGTTGATGAAATGCAGAATTAAAACATAATTACACAGTGTAAATTTATAAAAATAATTCTGGAGCAGAAAAAAAATCTCTCCATCGTCAGCCTCTGCAGAGCTCCCTCCCTCCTGGGGCTCTCTGAGAACACATGCTCTTTGCCTAGGACTTCTCATTCTCCCAAATGCAGCTATGTCAAAAATGAGCAGGGCTGGGAACCTTTCCATCTTTTCTTTCCCCTTCTATGACATCATCTGCTCTCTGTGGGTCAGAAGAGACAGCCACACCCCAGCTCCCACTTTCAGGTCTTCTGTGCTCTCCACCTGAGAATGGAGATCACCTCTACCACACTCTACATGGAAGTTCCCAGGCATCCCTGGCTTCATACCAGTCTTCCAAACCCAGAGCCTCCTTTTTATCTCAGCTGCAGGCCCTCTTTCTGGAGGACCCTTCATAAGGAACCTCAATCAAAAAGTGATTATTTGAGGATTTAGCATCCGCATTATTTGGGTTCATGACAGGAAATAGAATTCATCTCAGATGGTTCAAATGATGAGAATTTAATGGCAATATTTCATCAAGAAGTGCGAGGAAGATACAGAGAAAAAACAAGGAATGTTGAGGGCCATGGAGACAGCAACTATAGGATGCTATTACCACAGTCAGGCTAAAGAGACAAAGGCAATAATACCATCATCGCAGGAAGAACTGTAGATGTGCAGAAGGGCTGCCAGCAAGAGTAGGGTTTTGGAGGGGCACAGCCCTGGGTGGGTGGGGAAGGAGTACCCTGACCCCTCTCTCCTCCTGTCCTTTTGCTCTCTAGAGGGCAAATGAGGATGAAAGAATATCAGTGCAGAATCAAAGGCCATCAGAAATGTTTTTAGAGTTCAGTTCCCTCATTTTAAAAACAGGGAAACCAAGGCTGAGAAAGGTTGGAGATTTATCCTAGTCATGTAGAGTTCATGGCCAGGCTGAACTCAGACCTCAGTCAGCTTGTTCCCTACTGCCTGTCACACAACAAAGTCTATGACTACAGCACTCCCTTCTATGTAGTTTATGCACTAAAAATAATTTTAAATTGTTTTAATTGGGTACATTACTTTGAATTCCTTCCCCAACAGGAAATATATTGGCTGTCTGATGGAAGTCTTGGCAGTTGACCTTGAATCCCCTTGACCTCAAGCTGAGGTTTTCCATCCAGTGCTATTGCGTGAGCCCAAGCTAGATGACAGAGGCTAGAAGTCAACAATAATAGCCCCTTCTAGTTATTGTTCTGTAGCCAGCAGCTGGATTAATATTCAAAGAGGATTGGAGGAGAAACCTAATTGAATTTAAAACACAATAAATTGAAGCTAACTCATTCGATTTATGGCAATGTCTCCTGGCATCTTTTAATTTTGCATCACATTCATTTGGAGCCAATCAAATTAGGGTGCTCATTAAGCAGCTGAAGTGGTCAAGGCTAGAGCTACACTCTCTGCTCCAGGCATAATGAGATCTGTGCAGGATAATTCAGAAGTCAGAAAGCTGGGGGTATGGCAGAGGAGACCATGAGGTCACAGTGGTCACCACCTCATTATTAGGAAAATCGATTTGGTAGGGAGTGTGTGTGAACTCCAAACTTGGCTACTTGCTTAAAAGGCGGCCTTGGCCTTTACCTCCCACACCCTTGATTTTTTCATTAGGATAAGAGCAGCAGTGCCTACCTCTGAAGGCTGAGTATGAAATTAGAACATGATGTAGTAAGCACCTTCTCCTCCAGTTTCTTACAGTCCAACCACTACTCTTCTCCTCCCACCATGCCACATAGCCCCATTGACTGTGCTCCTCTGCCTGGTTCACCCCCATAAGCCTTTGGCTCAGAAAACCACCCTTTGATTCACCTCACATCTCAAGGGGAGTCCTATCAAGGATTTTGAGGCCATCTTTAATCCTTCACAAAGACACACTACTCTGAGCAAACTTATTGGCTCACCTAACTGAAAAACCCGCAACCAGGACTTTGAAGTATAATTGAGCCTAAAAGTTCAAGCAAGGTCCTCGGACTTTCTTTGTCCACCTCTAGACTCTGCAGGCCTCTGCTTGGCTTCAGTTTCAGACATTCTCTCCATGAGATAGCAAAATGGTGAGCAGAAGATCCAAGTCACATAGCCCTCACAGTACAGATAGAGAGAGAGAATACTTCTCTCCCAGGATTCATTTGCAGTTCCTAAAAATAAACTCTGGTTGACTCTGCTGTGTCACATGCCAACTCCTGAACTAATAAACACCTTCAATGTTATGAGACACTCTGATTGGCTAGCATGTATCATCTGACCTCCTATAGTGAAACAAGGGGAGTCCTTTTATTATTACCTCCAGAAGAATCATCACAAAATGTTGCTAAGAAAGAGCCTTTTTCTTAAATCAGAGTACCATGGAGGTATAAGTATACCAGGAGTTCCTATAATGCCATATAAGGGGCTACACAACCAGCATCTGGGTGACAAAGAGAAATGTGCCTCTGGAATTTCCTAGGTCCCCTTTTCCAGCCCCTAACCCAGATATCTAGATTTCACTTGACCTTAGATTTCATCTCCATCATCCCAGGTCATCTACTTTTCCTGGACTAAACATTTTCAGTGGCTCCCTAGAACTTCTCACTACTTTTCCTCTGAAACCTGTATCCCCTGCTCTGCTACCAGATGGACTTGTCTCCCAGCCCTCCCCCAACTCTCTCCTCTCTCTTGAGTTTGGAGAAGATAAATACACACACACACACACACACACACACACACACACACATATATATATATGTATATATATTTATATATAAATATATAGATAAAATAAATAGATATATTTATATATCTATATATAAATATATAGATAAAATAAATATATATACATATATGTATATATATGTACACTATATACACATATATATGTGTGTATATATACACATATATATGTATATGTATGTGTGCATATATATATATATATATATATATATATATATACACACGGAAGTTTGGCTCCTTCCCCCATGAATTCTAGGGAAGCCAAAGGAATGCATCTGGTATATGTCAAGAACCACATGGATTCTCCAACATCTGATGGGCTTATTATAGGAGAATGGCAAGCTTTAGGTGGGGAGCACAAAAGGGATTAGAGTTCTTTTCTTTTCTGCCTCTCTGTGGTATGGAGAGACAATAATTGAGTGGCCACCTCTATAAGAAGAGTCCTCAGGTTTGGAAGGTCATGTAAGCCAGACTCTAGCCTAGCAAAGGAAGCAAACACTAGAGTGGACTAAGAGGAGGGTGTTTCTGCCCAATACAATGAAGGGCAGTCCCTTCACATAAGGTAAAATCCAGAGTCTGCAATCTAGATGACCATATGCCCTAGTTCACAGGAGGCAGTCCTGGTATAATGTCATTTGTCCTAATCTAATTATCAGTAAAATCCTGTAGTGAGTTAAATTATGTCTCCCAAAAAGGTGTTTCCCTGTCCTGACCCCGTAACCTGTAAATGTGACCTTATTTGGGAAAAGGGTCTTTGAAGATGCAATTAAGGATCTCAAGATGAGATTATCCTGATTTATCCAGTGACCCCTAAATCCAGTGACAAGAACCCTTATAAGAGACAGAGGAGAAGATACAGACACAGAAAAGAGCATCATGTGAAGATGAGAGCAGAGATTGCAACAAGATTTGATGTTCTAATTTGCATAATAAAGGACCAGTCAGGAACCAGAGGCAGGAACCCTTCTCTATATAAGCCAGCTTCACCTTTCTCTCAACCAAGTACACTTTCAGTTTCCATCGAAAAGTGCATCAAAGCTGAAGCTGCAGCACCAGAGCTGAACTGCCTCTGGTGCTGACTCACACCTGAGCCATCTCACACCTGAGCTGTATCACAGCTGAGATGTTTTCACTAAATAAAGTCATCTCTCATTTTTCAAATTGGGGAAGCCTGGTGGCATTGAATTGGTCGCAGCAACCTTCAGTTGACATGTGACTATATTTTTTCCCCTTTACTTCTCTTTAAAGTAGTTCTCCTGAGGGAATTATCAAAAATAGCCCCTACTGACAAAAGAGCAAAACCCAGGGGATCCTGAGAAACTTCATAACAGTATTTTTCACCTAGGTATGAAGACTTTTTAAAAATAGCTTATTATAACTATAAATGTAATGTCTGATTATTGTAAAAAACTTGGGAAATGTTAAAAATATAAAGGAAACAAACAAAAATATCACTACAATCCCATCATCACTGGTATATTTTCTTCCAGGATTGTGTCGTGTTTTTTCCATGACTGTGTAAGTACACTTACAAATAGTGGGGAGTAATCTTCCTATCAAATGTAGATCTCTCTTCTAAGCTCTGAGCTCCTCCAGGCTGCCTTATAAACATTTGTGTTCTATAGCTCCAAGGCCTGGCACATGCCTGTCACCTGGTAGCCATAACTGTTTGATGATGTTGACTGATGACTCTCATTCATAGATGACTCTCACATAATCCATTCCCTCTCACTGTTAAGTACAAGAGTACAGGAAGCTGGTACTCACTAAGGAACCTATTAGCTTTAAAGAAATGAATGACAGCAACCACTGAAATGCTCAGAGCACAGCAGGAGAGAGTAATACAAACAGATGGATTCAAGCACATGGCCACCAGCAGGAGGGTGCACAGCCCACATCTCATCTGGACCTGCACTTGTTAAATATTTCTAAAAAAACATTTCTAAGCCAAATGTCTGTCTACCCCCATCTGCATAAGGAAGTCTGCATATTTACACAGGAACACAAGTATTTATTAATTGGTTTCTGTGTTGATATATACAAATGTTGTAGATTCCTGTGTCAACAGTTCTGCCTGGGGAAAAATGAAGGAAGTATGACCAGGTGATAAAGCACTGAGCCCAAGAGAGAAGACTTACTTCCATCATGTCCAAAGAATTTAAAGAGAACAATATTCTGCCATGGTTCCTCCCTGCTTCTCTCTTTTCTCCTTCCCTCCTTCCTTCCCTCCCTCTTATCTCTCTCTTCCTCTGTCTCTCTGTCTCTGTCTCTCTCTCAAGCCCTCACTCCCCCTTGAGTGCCAGAGCCAGCCCGCTAATAGCAAACAGTTCCCAAGAGGGGGAGTGAGGATTAAGAAAAGAGAGAGAGAGACAAAAGATAGAGTCAGGAGGGCTAACAGTGAATACTGCTCCCCGAGTTTATTAAGCACAGCATATTTATACCCTAGGATGTGCATGAGAAGCAACACCTACAGATATGCAAACAATTGCTGACCTTTACATAAGTTCTCTCAATACATCCTTGTTCCTGTTTTCTGTCTCTTATTCCTTGGGGCAAGGAATGTTCAACTCTTTCCATTAATCCAAACTTCCTTCTTCAGTAAGGAGCCCACCTGCCCTGCAAACTTCTAGCTTGCAGGCAACTTTAAGCCTGTCTGTAGAGCATTCAGCAAGAATGGCTCCCAACACTTGAGCTCCATTATTATATGCCCTACTTTCTTAAATATAAAAAACACACAGACAGACCCCATTTCCCTAGACCCCCAAAGCCTAGTTTAAATTCTCTGTATAGAGTTGCTCAGTGCATACTACTGCCGAAGACACTTATAGCCTCAAGTAGCTGCACTGTAAGTAAAAGATGTTGCTGGCCTAACTCTTCCTGGTGTTTTCCTTGAGGCCCAGATCACCTCCAAGCTTTAAAGTTCATTAATATGTTCTTGACAGTGAACTTTAGCATACAGTCCTTGCATGGGGCATTTATTCAGGACCAGGCACTGTCCTGGATGCACAGAAAATAAAGGCCCAGTTCTTTTTACAGCAAGGTAGAAAGGAAGAGAGACATCCTTTCCTCTTTCCATTCCTAAGAGTTTCTAAGTGCCCAACAGAGCCACTGCAGAAAATGAGACAAGGGAGCCAGAAGTTTTCAGAGAAGGCAAACTTAGAAAGTGCACAGAGATTCTATAGGCATTGATCCAGACAAAGTGTAGCGTGTTTCAGAAAATAAGTCTAGTGGAAGGGAGGGCTAGATAAAGGCAGACCATGAAAATGGCCCAACCATGTTAAAGCATTGTGACTCAGTCTGGAACTCCATCCTATAGATGGTGGAAACTGCCAAATGAGAAAGTCAAAGTCAAATTTATTATTAGAATAATAGCAAGATTTTGAGTAGATATATCAATGAGGAATGTTCTTGCAAAAATCCAGAGGAACAGGAGTGAATCATATGCCACAAATTAGGAAACCAGGTGGTTGGTGATAGGAGAAAATGTGATGGAAAAGCCAGTAGAAATTCAAGAAAAAGGCTCACATTTTGCTTTGGAGTTGCACTTCAGGTGTGTGTGAGACACCTAGGTGGTGATGTCCAACAGCAAGTAGATGAAGTTTGGAGGAGGTATAATTTGGGAATTGTCAACTTGTAAGTAGCAGTTGAAGGCACAGAAGCATAAAGCAATTGCTCATGTGTAGTATGTCAGGTGGGACACAAAAACCAAGGCAGAACCAAGCCTGACGTTTGAGGATACAGAGCCTGAGAAACAGCAGCCAGTGTCAGAAGGAGTGGACACTAACAGAAGAGAGTACTTCAGAGAAATGATGTCCAGAATAAAATGCTGCAAATATCAAGTAGGGGGAGAACCCAAACTATGTGGCAAGAAGCATGTCATTCATGATTTTATGGACAGCAATTTCAGCAGCAAAACACCCATCAGCTGAGAAGCAAAGAAAGGGTGAGAAAGTGTGGCCACAAATGTAGGATACTCACAGAGGAGCTTGGCTTTGAAGGAAAGAAGACCTCAGAAAAAAAAGTTGGCCAAGTCAAGGGAAAGATTTTCTCAATGTGGGCTTCTCCAAGTTTATAGGTTGGAATGACAGAGCCTGTAGAGAAAGAGAGCATGAAGATGACTTTGAGGATGCTAAGCTGGGAGACTAGAGAATTGAGAGAGATGTCATTAATTATGGGACAAACTCTCCCAAATGGAATAATCCTCACATACTTTTGATTTGTCCCATGAGCTCAGATATTTTGATCTTCAGGCCAGTTTAGGAGAGGCAGGAGGGAGGAAGAGGTTCAGGGTTACATGAAGTAGCTGCCGAGCAAAGAACAAGCACTCACATTCTGGGTCAGGGAAGCATCATGACACAGGTTCAAGTTCTGGAGCTGGGTATGACTAAGCTGGTAATAGTGTAATGTAGGTCACTGACATTTTCTCGACTTTTTCAATATTTATGGCTTTTTATCTAGTACCATGTGTCCATTAGTGCTCAGTAATAATTCAGAGGCTATTGTTTGGCTTTTAATAGCTAATTGTGCTGCTCTTACATGGCTAAAGCTCACTTTACTAATCAAGCTATGGAATCAAGATCTGCCTTGGGTATGCCAGGCCAGAAAAACCAAGATAGTCCTCACAAAGAAAAGACTATGAATTTAACAGGAGTCCAGTAACTCCCACCATGTACTGAGAATTCTACTCATGATCCTGATACTGGGCTCTGCCAGCAAGGGTCTCTGCTCTATTTCATGGAGAGGTCAAAAGGCTACAAAATTACTCTATTTTCTACAAAGATAAAGAAATCATGCACCTGTTAAAAGAGCACAGAATCCTGAAAATACTATGGCCCATATCCCCCCTTTGATTAATATGGAGACTGAGTCACAAGTTAGCAACTTCCAGACCTTTCTCAACGAGCTGGTGACATGAGATCCACTGAACAATGAGAAAATGGCTACCATGGTGTGACAAGGCTTCTGTGCCATCCGCTCATCCCTTCTGGACAACAAATCATACTTTATGTGGCTCAGAACTAGATACAGAGCTCTCATAATTTCTTGACTGGAGGACAGGCCTGGGAATGTGTTGTGGAGAGGGGGTCTAAGTAGGGGAGAGGAGGCCTGAGGATGAGGTGAGTGGGCACAGCAGTAAATGCCTCCATCATCAAGATGTCCTACACAGCCTCATTACCCTCCAAGTTCCTGCATTCATCAGAATACTGTGCTTGTGTGTGAGAATGGCCTCCTGTTAGCAAGCTCAACCAAAAGCCTGTGGAAATGGCTTTTGGGCCCCAAACTCCTAACACAAACAAGGGAAAATTACCTGGCAGCTCACACACTGCCTGCTGGAACAGAGTTCAGTGGAGGAAACCAACAGAGATAAGCTCAGGAACAATGTATTGACCCATTCCAGGGCAGGGCAGAGAGATCTAGCTAGGCTGCTGCCAGATTCCAGGAGAGGGACCCAAACCTTGGGCTTATATGATTAGGGAAGCACCAGCCCCTCTCCAGGTGGGATCAGGACTCAGGATCTGATCGTGTGGTGTGGCAGAACTCTGGCCATCTGCCCTCTTCTTCTAAGTCATCATTCATAGTTTGGGAGCAACAGCCCCATTTTGGCATAATCAGGGGTTAGAGTTCCAGTCTACGACATGACAGCACTCCCCCAAGATTAATTGTCTTCAGGATTCAGCTGGGGCCAAATTCCTTGGAGCTCTACAAGAGACCGGCTTCTCTGTGAGGCCAGCCTGCAGAGAACAGCTAAATCAGGAATCAGCTGAATATATTAGTTATCACCACCAACCCCTTCTCCACACTCCAGCTCAAAGCAGGTTTCCTAATCTCAAACTTAACCATGGCACCTCCACTAAAAGCCTTTCGTGACTTCTCCTCAATGGCCTGATATAGTCAAATAGCTCAGCCTGCGATGCAAGGCCTTCCATACCCAACTTACCTCTTCATTCAGGCTTGCCCTCAGCACCCCCTCCCAAATGCACTGAATCTGCTACCTCTCGCCATTGCTCACTACAACATGAGCTTTTCCCCATCTTGCCTGCCTGGTGAATTCATAGACACATCCTCCCAAATGTTCTCATGAAAAATGACTGGCACTTCCTCCATGCCTTAAAGCTACCATTGCACCTGGTAGTTTTTTCATACCTTCCCATCTGGAGGTATCTAAGTCAGTATCTGCAAAGAAGGTACTAATGAATAAGGATGAAGTGCACCAACTGTGTACTCCCCTCCCCAAAGCTCAGGCTTCAGGCCTTTCTGCCCTGCCAACAGCCATAGACCACAGTTCTCATAGATGGTGAAACATCTACTACTATATATGAAACATGTTACATTTAATTATTATAAAGCTACACACTAGACAAAAGGTGGTGCAGGCCATTATCTCTGAATGGTTAAATATATTGATGAGAAATCTCAGTATTTCCTCCACGAGGATGTGACCAAGTCCCCACCACCTACCAAAATCACACTCTGACTGCAAGTACCCAAGAACCTGGGAAAAACACTTGTGCTCATACTTGCCCAATTAAGGCACCAGTCTCTCACTTGTTCCAGGTATGTGGGTTGACCAGGGGCAGTGGGGGGGGAGGGCGGGGGTGAGGAGGTTCTGTAAAAGAAAATATAGGAAAAGAAGGCCTCCCTTTGGGAAATCTTTAATTTATATCCACCACCTACCCACCCTATGACCACCACCACCCTACTTCCCACCCCCTGCATCTCAAAGTCATAAAACCCAGGAGGGACTACTAATGACGTTTACGAAGTGGCAACAGGCTTCTGGCTGTCACAGAGCACACTATCTGGTGAGGGAGATATGGCTATCACAAGGTTTTCACCAATGAGCTGAAGTTCTTTGTTCTGAATGCATGCTTTATTTTCAGTATGGTTTCCTTGGCAGTTTAAGTAATGATTAAATGAATGCCCCATTAACAGCTTTATGAATTAAAGGAAATATATTTTAAGAGAGTTTTGTGCTGGTACCCAATGCCCTAATAAACTGTTTTCAGAGTTTGATAGGAATCGGTTTCAAATAAATGGTGATATTTAATCAACTAGAAACCTCAAGGGCCATTATTACACAGCCACAAGCACCCTCTTGCTCTGTGGTTCATTGGCAAGTTCATCCTGCAGGTGTCTGCTCAGATACCCAGGTAAGAAGTGCTTGGCTGCTGTCAGCTAAGAAGGCACCTCAAAATGCTCTTCAAACCTTTTCCCAGTGCCTTTTCAGGACCCAGGATCCCCAATCTAGTCTATGTCTATAGATTTGTAGCAGCTGTAAGATCTATCAAACCTTCAATAGAAACTCTGGGGGAAATCCCCACCTTCAGAAAGGCTGTCTGTCCAAGTTGGCATGACCCACTCTAAGATATAAATGACAGCTGTGCTCATTCCTCTGCTACCAGACCATCTCTCAGCAGGTGTAAGAATCAAAAATTTCTTTGAGGAACATCCAGGTCCTTTAGGATTTTCTCAAGCATCACTGTATTCCTGCAAAGCAGTAAGTCACAGCAACAACCCCCAACTTTTAGCCAAGAAACTTGACCTTGAAGGTGTCCTTGATTCTCTAAAGAACTGAGGCCTTAGAACACAGGAGAAGGGCAACTTACCTAGTGTCATCTCTGGACTCAGCTCTTGGAAAACAGTTCCTGTGCTTGGCTTACTCTACCCTGTTCTCCGGGGCCTCTCTGTTGGACACTGCCATACGCAAGTCCTAGGACCCCAACTAATTTGCTGACCTCAGTGTCCTATCACCAAATTCAGCTTTGGGAAACTAGAATTCTTATGCCCAGGTCCAGATCAGCCCACCCTCCAGTCTGGCTACATTCCAGCTCTGCCCCTCATGGATTAGTCAGGCCTTGCACAAAGTTCTCCCTAGAGCTCCAGACCAAAGTATCTGACAGTCCATCTGCACACCCGAAAGTACCATAAACACAACATGGCCAAAGAAAATTCTGCTCCATCTTATTAAATGAACCAGATATCTACTCATTTTCCTAAGTCTGTAACCTGGGAATCACCCTTCTCCCACACCTAAGTCATCCTATCCATTTGACACCTAAATATCTTTCCAATCCATTCTCTCCTCTCCAAGCATGTATCTGCTTCCGTGTTTTTACCTGACTGGCAACACTTCCTCTGGGGACTCCCTCTATCCCCTGGTGTGATAATCTTGTCACTTACATGTGATGTGATTCAAGTGAGGCTGACCCTACCACCCTGATCCAGGGATCCAAGCAGGCTAAAGAAAGTGTTCCAGCAAATTGTCCATGAACATTGGTACAGGCCTGAGCCTCCTCAGAGTTCTGACTGAGCATAGAGAGATGGTTATGCTCTTTCCAGGGCTTGTGAGGACCAAGATAGAGAGGGAGCTGTGGGGTTTCTTAATGTCACATGTAGGCAGTATGAAGCCATGAAGAGACCAGCAAAATCAAGGGATTAGAGTGAGTGGTGAAGACAAAAGGGTAAAAAAAGGAAGAGCCCTGATGTCATCGTTTAAACACCTGAATCCAGCCACTCCCATTACATGAGTTTATAAATTCCGTTTTATAGTAACTAGTTTGAGTAGGGATCTGTCTCTAACAACTGAATACCTGATTGTCACATAGTTCACATGGATGAGTCTCTCTGCCTTCAATCTTATCTCCTATATTAGGCTGCTAAGGCTATAACAAAGTATCACAGACTTAATAACAGAAAAAATAGAAATCTAATGTCTCAAATTTCTGGAGGCTGGAAGTCCAAAACCAGGGTGTCAGCATAATTAGTTCCTTCTGCAAGCTGTGAGGGATAATGCCTTTCCTCTAACTTCTGATGATTTGTTTGCGATCTTTGGCCTTCCTTGGCTCTAGAAGCATCACCTAGATCTCTGCCTTTACCTTTACATGGTGTGTGTGTGTGTGTGTGTGTGTGTGTGTGTGTGTGTGTGTCCAAATGTGGACAAGTGTGTATGTCCAAATTCCCTATTTCTATAAGGATACCAGTCATACTGGATTAGGGGCCCACCCTACTCCAGTATGACCTCATCTTAACTAATTACATCTGCAGCACCCTTATTTCCAAATAAGGTCACATTCTAAAGTACTGGGACTTAGAATTTCAATGTATCAATTTGATTTTGTAAGAGACACAATTCAACCCATATTTCCCATCCCTACTCCAGCTCTTCCCCACCTCAGAAGCTGTTTATGCTATACTTCAGATCCTCATCCTTACCTGCCTTTTAATCCAGTGGCCTCTGCAGCATCCAGCTCAGCAGCACTCTGATGGGCCTCCCACAATGCAACCTGATGTCACTTCATCTCATGCCCTCATATATCTTCTTGCATCTCACTAGAGCTGCTTCGTTCATGTGCAGGTGTGTTCAATATCTATGAATGCATAAGTCCATGGGGCAAACCTTTGACAAGTGGTATATAAGAAACAATAAACAAATTCTTCTTTCTCTTTCCAGACAGAATGAACTGAGATACTTATACAAAAGATCAAGTAATCAGCTGCCTCTTAAAAGCATCCAGCTCAATTCTTTGAATTGGCTTTCTGTCCTTCACTGTTTCATTCCCTGGGCCCCTCGATCTGTTCCCTGGGATTTCATTCTCTAATAAAGAAAAGCCCACAAGACTCTACCTCAGCTTCTGCTTTTAGGGAAACCCAGGCCAATTCAGCCACAGGTTATATTCTCTCTAAATATAACCTGACCATCCCATTCCCCTGCTTAAAACCCTTTGGTGTCTCCCTTGCCCATAAGGTTTAAACTCTCTAGCTAAAAGCAGGAAGACAGTGGTCATCTGGTCAACCTTCTGTCATGCTATAACAGCCCAAGTCCTTGAGTTTGGAATCCATCAGATTGGGTTTCATATCTGGCTCTTTTTGAGAACTTGGTAAAATTTTTCACCTCTCTAAACCTCAGTTTCTTCAACTAGCCCATTTCAGGGTTGAAAAAAAATCAATGTATGTAAAATGCCTAGCAGTTTTTGGGACAATAAACACGGTGTAGCCAGTATTACTACAAGTGAAGAATCAGAAACCAAAATGCAACCATCAACAGCTATGAAACCTGGTACCTAAATCCTATAAAACCAAATGTCTGCACTCCATAAATAAGAGGCTGAAGTATCATTCCCCATTTCATTTATTCCACAGATATGCAGGCACTCTTCTTAGCACTAGACAGTGAATAAAACATACAAGATCCTTGCCTTCATAAGGTTTACCTTCTAAGGAGGGAGTGAGACACTCAACAAGGAAGTAAATGTGCAGGTCATAGGATGCTATGTCCTATGGTATAAAGTAGGAATGCAGAGTGGGGGTTGGGGATGTATTATTATAGCATGGCTAAGAAAGTAAATGTCTGATAAAGGCTCAGTTAAGGTGAAGGGAACAAGAAATGACAGCAGGGGTAGCATTCCAAGCAGCCAGAGTGGGAAGTACAAAGGACCGAAGCAGGAAAAATATTAGAGTGTTCAAAAGACAGCAAAGAAGCTAGATCTCCTGAAGAAAATGGGAATGGGGAAGGGGTTGGTAGGAAGTGCAGTCAGAGAGGGGCAGACAGCCAGCTTGGGCCAGCTATGGACTATGAAATTTTCTCTGAGTGTCAGAAAGCCAATGACAAGCTTTGACCAGAGATGTGGAAGGATCTGACTTAGGCTTCAAAGGGCTACTCTGACTAAGTGAGCAGGGAGGCCACTGCAATAATCTTGGTAGAAATAATGGTGGCTTGGACCAAGTGGCAGATGGGGATGGTGAGAAGTGGTCATTCTGAATATACTTTGAAAGCAAACGCACTGATGTAGGGCATGAACAGAAGGTTGTTCCCTTAGACTGTGACCCAAGCAAATGAAAAGAGGAAGTGCCATTTAATAAAAGTGGGAGAACTGAGAAAAAAGTGAGGAGGCAAATCAGGAGTCTACTTTTGAACATGCCAAGTTGGAGATGCCAAATGGACATCCAATAAACACGAAGCAGAGCTATACATACAAATCCAAAGAGCAGAGAGAAGTGCAGACTGGAGATACATATTTGGGAGCATTAGACAGTTAAACATTCAGTTGTGTTGGAAGAGACTGGACGACCCACTTAGGGAATGAGAACAGATGGGCTTTTGTGGCTCCCTGGGGACACGCTGATGCTCTAAGGTCAGAGAAACGAGAGTCTAGGAAGGGAGCTTGAGAAGGAGGTGGGGTGATACTTACTGTGGTGTCCTTAAAAAGCCAAAAGCAGAGTGTTTTAAGGAAAAGGGCCTTACTAACTGCCAAATACCACCAGTTGGTCACAGAAGATGAGACGGAATTGACCATGGGATTTGGAAAGTTCTGTTTGGATGGAGAGGTGAGTACAAAAGAGCATGGGAGGAAAGGAAGCAGAGACTTCAAGATTAGACAAGTATTTGGAGTTTTGTGTAGAGGAGAGTGCAGGAAACTGATGATGCTGGAGTAACGTTTATGAATAGATGAGAGGGGACAGGATCTAGTGAACAATGGAGGTCTTCTTATTAATGGTAATTCTTCAACAGTATCCAGGGTGAAGTGAAACTGGCGCTGGTCAAGGAGTGCAAATCATTCCAGCCTCTTTGGAAATGTTCAGGAGAACACATCAAGAGCCTTGAAAAATGTTCACACCTTTTGACTCATTAATTTCACTTCTGGAAATCTCTTCTAAGGAAATAATTTTAAATACAGAAAAAGTTCTCTGCATAGAAGCTCATTGCAGAACTACATAAAACAGGTCTAGAAACATCTAAATATGCCACAATAGATGATGACTAAGGACACAGAATGGGTCTGTGGGTCACTGGACTATATGCTCCATAGGAACAGAAACAGGGTCTATTTTATTTTCTACTGCCTCCCCAGCACCCACCATGTGTCCAAACTTATTTGTTGAATGAATTAAAATTCTTACATGGTTAAGCAAAACAAAATATAAAGTATTCCCTAGAAATTACATATAAATATGTATATACTGACAGTATTATCTAACCATGTTAAAAAAATAAAACAATACTATATATTTTTAACAACTAAAAAAATGACTACTCAAAATGTAAATAGTGATTTTCTTTGGGTGGTGAAACATGATTTCCTCTTTCATTTTAGTATTTTATATTTTGCATCTTTTTAATAATGAATACATTACTTTTATAATGGAAAAAAAACTAGCATATTTCTTGAAAAAGGAAGGTCTAGAGTTAGACAAGATTTAAGCTCACACGGCCAAGATTTGATAAGGCATTGCACCCACTGAGGGCTCCCAAACACTCTTTGAGGGTGTGAGTCTCCAATTCCAGCACTGGCATTCTTCTGAAGATGGGCTCCTCTCACTACAGTCAGGGGCCAGTTCCTTAGCTGGGCCGAGAAGAGAGATTCTGCTCAGAGGAAACAGTTTTCACTGCAGCATTTTCTAAACTTTTAATTGGCTGTCAAAATAATATCCAGCAAGACCGACTGAAAACTTGATGGTACAGTTCTAAGTGAAACAGAGCAGAATACAGACAAACACGTTCATAAGAATGTGACGATGCAAACTGTTCATTTGGCAAATATTTACTGAAGGCACAAAAAGACTTCAGAAGAAATATATGTCTAATACAGCCAGAGATGAGACAACCAACCAAAACTGAATCCCCATTTTTGGCAATTCCATTTTAAAGTCATACCTCCAAAACTAGGATTCCTAAAAGTCTACCCTAGATCCCTCAGTGGGTATCTTCTGGTGCACATGGATTAGCTCTAGGCTCCAGGGCAATCTGTTTCCTAGTGCAGGACTTCTCAAACTTGAATGTGTGCACCATTTAGAGATCTTGATAAAATGCAGATTCCAATTCAAAAAGTCTTTGGTGGGATCAGAGATTCTGTATGTCTAACAAGCTCCAGATGATACTGAGGCTGTTGGTCTTCTGAAGATACTTTGAGCAACAAGTTCCCAGGGTGCTTAGCAATGGGCAATCCCAAGGGTCGTTATGAACTGGGAACAGGAGACAGCCATTTAGCAGGCTGTGTCAACCTAAGCAAGGTGAGGGGAGCACAGAAGACATTCAATGAGGCTTCCACCCCACTACCCCAATACCTAATGGCAAGCACCTTCACAAGATGCAAAGCCTGGTACCTTGATCCTCAAGCATGCCAGCACCCTAAAGTACTCTTTTCCTCAAGTATCTTGACACCAGTGGAAGGAATGATGTGAAGCAAACTCAAGGCAGTTGCATGAGATCTGGAGGGGCCTGAGACCCCCAGTTCCTTGGGGAGCTTTGTGAATGACATCTTGCTGGATGGTTCTTAGGGCCTGGGCTTTGCTCGCAAGTGGTTACCTAGAGCAGCCAGCAGCAAATGGCACCAGAAGACAAGCACAAGCTACATCCAAGAAAGCTACTCAAAGGAATAGAATTGGAGATATGACCAAAACCTGAGACAAAACAAACAGCTCCAAGAAAGGAGCTGATGGCAAAAAGAGCACTTGTCTTAGGAGTTGGCTGCCTAGGTTCTTCGTCTGTTCAATCTTCTGCTATCTGGGCCTTTGCCAGATCCCCTGTGTGGAACCAATCCAAGGAGCCTCATAGTAAGGCCCCTTGAAGGTTCTGGGTACCTAAATACCCTACCCTGGGAGACCATGGTGGATCCAGCCACTGTCCCTCTGCAAGAGAGTGAGTGGGTCTAGCTCCAGGCCTGGACATCCCATCCAAGGTGGCCCATGAGTAATCTTGACATTTTCTTCCCTACAAGGGAAAGTCCACACACAGATAAAGCCTTGGATCTGGTTCGGCATCCAGAAGATTGGGCTATGACCTCCATGGTGAGATATGTACACTCACTGAGGCCCTTTCTTCATTTTCCCTGGCTGACTGGAGGAAGGGAAGCCCCCTGCTCCTTCCAGTCAGTATTCCATTAATCCAGACTCCAAGTATACCCTGCTCCTGCCACTACTGAAGGCCATTGGGAGGCCCAAAGTCATGAGGAGGCTTTGGAGAAATCATAGCATATCACCTAGGGAAAGTCAGCTCAGTAGTCAGAGTGAGGAATGAAGGAGGCTGGAGTCATAGCCTTGAGTACCGTAGGCCTCAACAGTAGAGAGTTGCAGAGTCCTTGGCCAGCTCCCTTGTCGAAAAAGGACTTGGGAGACAAAGAAGTGTAGGCAATAGTGGGTAGCTACAGCAACCTGGGCCCTTCCCATGCTGGATGGAGCATGGCACAGGGCACCTGTCCTTGGTTAACCGTTCAGCAAGGGCATCTTTCCCATATGTCTACTATGGCAAAGCTTCCTAGAGTTCTCTTCCTGCACCAGGGCCTGAGGCATGGAAGACACAGGATCTATGACAATACAGGTGTCACACTCAAGGTGCTCACAATCTTTTCAAGAGGAGATACTTGCAGTCTTATTTCCATACAAGGTAACAGATTAAATGAAAGAGAAAAAGGATGGAGTAGGGTGTGAATTCTGGAATTCCTGCCACTCAGGGTTGATTTTCCTACTGCAGAGGAGTGTTGAGAACCAAGGGTACCAAGATCTGTTCTCTGCAGCTGGTTGTAATAAACAAATAATAGTAACCCCACTGTCTTGCCTCCATAGACTTCTTTACCGATTACAAAGTCTATCAAAAAACATCATCTCTCACAGAGGTTAGGGGCTGACAAAGGTCTAAAGCTCCTTCCACATACTCCTTCCCTCATCTCACAGCAACCTTGCAGTCTCATTGGTAGAGGCGAAACCTCTGGGTTCCCAGGTTGGGCATCTTTTGCTGAGTTCCCAAAATGAACCCTACTATCACCAGTTCTGGCATTTGCTCAAGCTATGAGGTGTACTGTGACCTGCAGAATCCAAACTCAGAATTTTCCCAGGAACAAATAACTGAACCATCTGAATATCAAGCTTCACAATGCAAATGAATGCAAAAACAGGCTCTTGCCAACCTATCTGGGTCCCAGAAAGCCATTAAAGATGGAGTGCTGCCCTCAGCTTGCAGCATGCTCACTTAGCTATGTGAAGGAACCTGGCAGGGAGATACCCTGGACCTGGCTAAATGGGGTTGGACCTGCCACTGAGCCTGAGAGACCCTTTGGAGACTTCCGTGTGTACTGTGGACAGGGGCAGCTGTTCAGACTCCTCCACAGGGGTGCTCTGTTGGCAAGTCATTACCAGAGCCTTGACCTCCTTCTTGAAATTGGTGTTGAGAAAGCCATAGATGAAAGGATTGACACAAGTGGAGGCCATGGCGAGCAGATGGCACACCAAGAAGATGAGGTTGCTGTGACAAATGGGGATGGCCTCATGGTACCAGTCCTCCAGGCTGTTGAACACATGCAAGGGCAGCCAGAGCAGGGCAAAAGCAGCCACCATCGCCACAAGGATCCTATTGATCCGCTTCATCTGCCAAGCCTGCGAGCTGTAGGTACCCTTGCGGAACACCCACCTCCGCTTCCGCAGGCGCTGGTAGATGCGCACGTAGCAGACCAGGATGAAGGCCAGTGGGATGCAGTACTGGAAGAGCAGCAAGAAGGTGGTATAGATGATGCGGGGGTGGTCCAGTGGCCAGGACTCAGTACAGACCACCTTATCCACCAGAAATTCTAGAGCCTTGGAGTGGTTCTTGTGAAAGACATTCTCCAGGACACTGTTGGCTAAGAAGGGCAGAGAGAGGAAACAGGCAATGAGCCAGATGACCACAATCCCCAGGTAGGCCTGTGAGATACTGGGCTTCCAGCCTGTTGGGTTGATGATGAGCTGATGCCTCTCCAGGGCCACAAGGACAAGTGAGAGAATGGAGACTGTCACTGACATACACTGGATGAAGGCTGACATCTTGCAAAGGGCCTTGCCAAAGATCCAGTAGTCCATGATCGTGTAGATAGCTGTGAGCGGCTGACAGATGAGACACATGAGAAAATCAGAGAAGGCCAGATTGGCGATGAGCAAGTTGGTTACATTGGCCTTCTCCTTCTGCCTAATGGTCACATATATCAGGCAGAGGTTGCCTAGGACTCCCACAATGGTCTCGATGCTATAGGAGGCAACAATGAAGACCATCAGGTCTACAGAATCCTGGCAGTGGTCAGAGAAGTTGTACAGGATGCCCTTTGACTTGCTTCTGTTTTGATCCTGCAGGGATCCTGGGAGCAGCAAGGTTAGGAAGTGAGAGATGTTCATGGTGCATGTGAGAAAATATCAGGAGATTCAGTAATGACACCTACAAGAAAAAGAGACAAATGCTACTCAGGGATCATGCCTCCTGTGTGGAATTCAGGGAGGAGTGGGGTCTGGGTAGGGGTAATCACGGCTGCTTCAACCCCAAGGCTGGGACTTAGAGAACTTGAGATTCAGAGATGTAAAGCCATTTACCCATAGTCATAAAGCTAATAAGTAATGGGGTCTAGATTCAAACCCAGGTCTATCTGATGCCAGAACTTGAAACATTTGATGATAAAGGAGTCAGATCATTGTGTGCAAATCTCCGGGATAGAATTGTTCAGGGGACATGAGTAGAAATCCACTTGTCATATTTTATCCAAATAGAGACAGCAGCAAATGCCAATGTGTGCTCGGGACTTTTCATGGCACACCATGACTTTTAGGATAGAACCAATTCTTGGGGCATGACACACAGTGCGCTCTCCTGGTCTCAGACACTAACTTTCCTGCCAGTCTTGTTTCTCAAGTGACCCATGGCAAATTTGAAGACTGCTAGGTATGCAAAAACTGAGTCATCAACAGACTGGCTCTCTCCTCCTTCCGTTGGATGCCTACCACCCTTGTTATGGACCTCTTCCATGCCTATGCTAAGTCACCTGAAACAGCTTGCAGTTCCCAAACACACCATCTTGGTCCATACCTCCATGACCTAGCACAGCTTGTCCATTTTTCTCTCATGCAACCTCAACACAAGAGATCCTCTGCCAAGACTGGAATTTGGTCTCCAGATCCTCCAGTTGGTAATGCTAATGACAGATATTTTGACATGGAGAGCCACCATATCATTATACACACTATTGTGACAACATCCTTATAAGTCCTCTAGTTGTCATTAATCCCACTAGTAGTTTTCAACCTTCAGGGAACCATCAGAATCACTCCAGAGCATGTTGAAAGTACAGATCCAGAGCGCTTCAGGAGATGCAGTTAAGTGAGTCTGGGATGTGACCCAGGAATCTGTATTTTAACAAGTGGCTTATGTGATTCTGATGCGTGTGGTTCTGGGGCCCCATTTTGACAAACACAGTTTACAGAGGAATACCCTATTGCCCATACTTGTAAAGTCCCATATAATGGTTATATCTATTTGTGAGCATATATCTATTCTTCATGATCAAGTGCTAAGTTAGTAGCAGTTATTGCAAAGTATGGCCAAAATTAACATGAGATCAGTAAAATCTATTTGTCATCTGTCATAAATGTTACTCATTATGCATTTGATCTGGCTTTTAAAGATGAGTCCCATCTGGCCATTTACAAGATCAAGGCACAAATCCCAGACAGTTTATAGTCTATTATTTTGGTTAACAAACCTCATAGGCAGAAGAATTTTTCTGGCACCATGGTCATCTGGCAAAAAGAGTCATTTGGAAATGAATGTGAAAAAAAAAATGAAATACACCAGGGACAAGTGTAAAGTCCAATATTTAAGTCATAAAAACAGCCACAGCTGCCTGAAACTGTAGGCAGTGCACTATGTTCAGAACAGCAAATGGGACAGAAACCCAAGGCTGTAGATGACCATCAGCTGAGGCTCGTCAATGGTGAGCAGTTCCAAACTAGCCAAGTGCAGCAAGCCCAGGGCAGATTTACCAAATGCAGAGGGCTCCAGAAATTTGCCCGACTTCATTCACTCATCTACTCAGTAAACTTGTGCCAAGCCCCAGGCTACAAACAGGGCTGCGAAGATGAAACATACAGCCATGTCTCACCCAGACTAGAGTAACTGACCACCAGGAATGCAGATATACCTCAAAGCCAAAATCAGTATAAATGGAATGCCTTTGAGTTTCCTGTTTCTTTTCCAGGAAGGTCTCGAGGCAAAGTGGGAACACCTGAAACCCTCGGGGAAGATCTCCATTGCATCCCACCTTCCCCATCAGTCAGAGAAAAACTAACAAATAATATAAATATTATCAATATCTTAATGAGGTAAAAATGGAGAAAAGGACGTCAGCTTTGTTTCCTGAAATTTCATCAAACAACTTCTGTTTCCTAATGCCCGCGGTGCCCAGACACTTTCCATGCACCCTTTACCTCTTCTACTCGCGGCTCACAGAGCAAGGTAGCGTGCCACCCACGTTTCAAGTGAGGGCACTGAGGCTGTGGAAGTCCAAATCCAGATAAGGGGTAGGGTGCTACCCCCAACCCTGGTTGTGCTGCTCTGAGCCCGGGGTTCTGTAAAGTTCATCCTGTGCCCCATTCCCAGTCGCCAGGGCCCCTCCGGCCCCAGAGACCCACGGGGCCCGCCGCCAGAATCGCGCCTCCTCACCTGCTCCAGCGGCCACAGCACTCTGCGTACAGAGCGGAGCCGCCTTGCCGGGCTTCTCGCTGCAGGCTCTGCTCCCTCCCGCGCCACCTCCGCCCACGCCCGCCCACGCCCGCCCACCGGGGCGCCTAGGCTACCCCAGGACCTAGGCGGCTGCCTCGGGGACCAGACCACACCACCCGCCTGGAGTTGCACATCAGCAGACTGAAACTGCGTGTCTGTCTCCCTTTCTCCCTCACTCTCTCTTTTCCTCCCCTCCCCTCAGTTTCCTCATCCATAAAATGGTCCTAGGAAGGTTTGCTTTCATAAACTCATTCATAAATGTGAATTGCAGGTCTCCTAAGAACCTGGTCCTCCTGCTCAGCACAATGAGCTGAACAAGACAGGGTCTCTGTCCTTGTGTCATCCTGCAGTTCCCAATCCTGAGGAAGAATACAGCAGAGGGACAGGTAAATAAGTAAAGCATGGCAGAGAGTGAGATGCTGTGGGGAAATGGGTCAGCTTTAGATGAATGGTCCAGGCAGAGGGCACAGCAAAACAAAATCCCTGAAGCTGGAGGTTAGAAAATATAGGAGGGCAGTGTGGCTAGAGAAGGTCAACAAGAGGATTTCCAGAGGTGCAGGTAGGACAGTCAAGAAAGGCCTCCAAGCTTTTTGCAAGGAGGGTTAAATAAGAAAGCACTTCTTCATGGGAGCCCAGGTGACACCAGACTTAGCTAAAATAGAACATTATTTGTATCTAAAGGCTGCTCCTGTTTTATATACAGTAACTTATAATTCCCTCCCCAAGAGGGCCACGAGGCCCTAAGGATGGCAAAATAAACTGCATGCTTGAAGGACCTCCTTGAGAGTAACAAATCTTCTTCAAGGGCACTTTCTAAATATTGGACAGGCACAGCTCTCCTAAAAACAAACAAACAAACAAAAAAAAACCTCCCATGGCTTAAACTTATAGAAACAGAGTAGAGTGGTGGTTACCAGGGGCTGTGGTGTAGGGGAAGTGGGGCAATATTAGTCAAAGGGTACTAACTTCCATTTATAAAATTAACAATTGCTGGGTATCGAATGTATAGCATGGTGATTATAGCTAATAATACTATATTATCTACTTGAAAGTTTTTGAGTCAATCTTAAATGTTCTCACCAAAAATAAAAAAAAGAAAGAAAGAAATTATGTGACAGGATGGAAGTGTTAAGCTAAAGCTATGATACATAAGTGTATCAAATCAACATGTCTGTACCTTAAACTGACATAATGTCAATTACTCCTCAATAATATTGGGGGAAAAATACTTCTGCGGCTCCCCATGAACCACAGAACTTGGCCCAGACCTCCCAGCCACTCCCACCCACACCAAGTAACCCCTAAGGCACCATTCATGGTGCTGTCTATGGAAATAGCCTTGGAGTTGTGGGCAGTGGCCCCTTCTAGAATGGCAGTTGCCATTTATGGCATGTGTGGACTCTACAGACATTACCCTATTTGATCATTACCAAAACTCCAAGAGGTAGGCATTTTTCTTCCTGTTCTGAATTCGAAGTCAAGTGAGATTCAAACACTGAACAACTTCTTTGAAGTCACCTAGCTAAGAAATGTTAAGATCTATCCTGTGGATCCTCTGCTCTCTGGCCCCTGGGATTGTACCTGCTGTCTATTCTTTCAGGACCACTCTCTTCCCTGCTTTGACTGCCTGGAAGACTCCTTCACACCCCAGATCGATATCCCCTGTGCTGTGATTCCTGCAGCCTTCCATGCTCTGTGGCAGAGACAGGTGGTGCAGCCTCGTTGTATGTTTGCATAAGAATCTTTGTCTCCCTACACCCCAAGTCTAGGGTACCACTCTTGTATCTGCCCCCAGAGCCCAACATAGGTTCACACACAGTGACAATATCTGACAAAGAAAGGAAGGAAGGAGTGCATTTAACAGGACCTAACTGCAATGGTGGCTTCCTGGAATCTAAAGAGAATATTTCCTGTCCAGAACCACTCAAATATAGACACCTGTTCTCTGTGCAGGCAAGAACTCAGACACTGTCATCTACTCCCCATGTGGCAGTTTTGTGGTGCCTGGCCTGCCTACAGCCTCTGAGGTCTTGCTGATGAGCCCCTGTGAGGCAGGCTGCCACATGGACATGTTTGAGTACCACTACCCAGGGCCCATAAGCCTGAGCCCTAACTCTTGTGAGTCAGAGCACAGCTGAGGACCTGAGAGGTGAGTGAAAGTAGTGAACAGCTCCCATGTCATGCAGAAGCACCTGCTCTTATTCCATCCTCACATCCTCCTGGTGAGGTGTGATCATCTTATTTCACAGGTGAGAAAACTGAGGCTTGAAGAGGTAGGGAGGGCTTGTCACAGTCACTCACCTTGTAGATGATAGAACTGAGATTTGAACCCAAAGTACAAACTTCTTCTCCAGCACTGTAGTGCTCCTGAGAAGAGGAGGGAGCTGTTCACGGCAGCCCGTCCTAGTTAAATCAACACTATAGGAGCTGGCTATTAGACACTTTGCATCTGCTGGGGAAGGAAACAGCACCGCCTTGTGGCAGCAGAGCTCTGCACCAAGCATAACTGGAACAGCAGAAGCTCCCCAAGAAATCAGAGCCCACAAGCAAGAAGCTGGGAGCTGTACTTCCCTTCTCACTAGACAGGAAGCCAGGACTCCAGTTTGGGTTGCGTCTTGACAGCCAGCCAGACTACATTCTGCAGTCTTTGGGGAAGAGGCTCAGTAGGGTTTTCTCTGCACTATAAAAGTGGGACTTTGTCTGACCTCTTAGACATTGATCCCCCTTAATAACAGTGACAGACCTCACTTCCCATCCCTTGGGAATGTTTCACATGAATTACCTTGGTGTTAAATGGGAGCACTAACCCCTCAGGCTTTTATGGCCTTTAACAGCTTGCAATTTGACCTCAGTCCACTGCAAGGTCAGTATCCTCCATGGCCTGATAAGAACACTGAGAGTCAGGAAATTGGGTTGGACCCACAACAACCTTATTTATGGCAATTCACTGTTACCTTCACCACCTGAGAGCCAGTATGGTGAGTGGTCACAAGCTAGGCATGGGAGCCATCTCATCAAACCTCAGATTCTCTTCTGTAAAATGGAGCTAATAATAAAATCCACCTTCAAGGCTGTTGTGAGGAGAAATGAGATGAGATGCAAAGAGCTCCTAGCATAGTCCCTGGCTGGAAGCACATCCTGGAGTTATGGCTGCTATTATGATTCCTGTGTCCTATGTGCTTGTCTGCCTCCCTGAGCTTCCACTCCCCAGCTAATTAGCAATTTCTATCAATTTCAGTTTGAAAACTCTCTAGCCACACAGTGGCAGGACCCACACCTCTCATCCAGATTAGTCCAACACAGTCCTAACAGGTGCACACGCTCAGCCATGATTAGCTTCCAAAATTATTCTGGATTCTGGGAAACATGGTGGAGTGAGAGACATCTTCAGATCTCTCCCCTTCAATCAACAATAAGCTGAACATCTAAAACTGAACAAAAAACACCCAAAATGCACACCAGTATGCCTGATCATGGGATCTGCACATGAGAGCTACCACAGATCACAACCCCGGGTGTCAGGTGTTGGACTGGGAGAAATAAAGAACCTGCCTCTCTTAGCCTCTGTAGCTTTCTTCAAGAGGAGGGAGAAGGGTGAATGTGCAGCAACTTCCCTGAACAGCCCTACCTGGAAGTGCCATGACTTCTATGCAGCCGGCAGCAGAGCCAAGTCATTGGGGCAGAAAGCAGAGAAGTGGGATGAGACTGCAGAGAAACAACAGTTGATTTTTACTGGCCCCAGTTGTAAAACCAAGGCTGAGCCACAAACTCCAACCCCAACCCTATGGGCCCCTCCCCTCATACCCTCTGAGACCGATCACCGTGGAGCCCAGGGGAATCTGAGTAAAAGCTGCTGAGACTGTTGCTGATACTGACAGGGACTGAAAATGAGAGTAGCAAGTATGATTAAATATCTACAAGAAAATCAAAAAGTTGTTATTTAAGCTGTATATAAAGTAGGGATCCAAGAGGCTTAGACGCTGCCTACTGAAAACCAAAAGAAAGGTGCCTTTTTTGCAGCAGGCTGAAGAAAGAACTTTATATAATAAGTCTTCTTTCTGGAAAAACAGCAGAATACACTTTAATTAATGCCCAGGCAGAAAAATAGTCCATTAAACACCATAAACAACCAAGGTGGCAATGCATCTAAGAGAAAAAAAATCTCCAGAAAATAAGCTTACAGACATAGAAATATGCAATTTAAATGACAAAGTTCAGGATGGTACTTCTGAAAAAACTCAGTGAGTTCTGAAACAAGTCATATCAACAATTTCAGGAATTGAAAAAACACCTAGAGGAGCAGAGCAAGGAGATTGAAACCCTCAAAAAGAACAGAATAGACCTTCTAAAGAAAAAAAAACTGCAAGACTTGAAAATAGAAATAGCGAACTTGTGAAATAGAGTCAACCAAGTGGAGAAAAGGATTAGTGATATTGAAGACAGAAATCTAAAAATAAATCATAAGAAATTAGAGAAAAACTGAAGAATGAAAAATAATGAAAGAGAAATACAAGAACTAGCTGATACCATCAGGAGAGAAAACATAAGAATAATGGGCACTATTGAAGGTGAGGAGAAAGAGCAGGGACTAGAAAGCATTTTCAGAAAATAGTGGATGAGAATTACCCAAATCTAAGGAATGAACTGGAGCTTGGAATTCAAGAAGTCAACAGAATACCCAATTATCTCAAACCAAAAAGGCCTTCACCAAGATGCATTGTATTAAAATTATCAAAAATCAATGGCAAAGATAGAATTCTTAGAGCAGCCAGAAAGAAGAAAATGGTTACTTATAAAGGAAAACCCATTATTGTCATACTTCTCAGCTCAGACCTTACAAGCCAGAAAGAATGAAATCAAATATTTAAACTATTAAGTGAAAGGAACTACCAGCCTACATTAATGTATCCAACTAAGCTCTTCTTTAGATATGAAGGAGAAATTAAGAGTTTTCCAGACATACAAAAATTGAGAGAATTCTCCACTACGGGGCCTGCACTACAGGAAATACTGAAAGGGGTCAGCTCACCTAAAATAAAATGAAAAAAAAAAAACATAATTAGTAGTAAAGTGACTATCAGGCAAATAGAAGCAGAGGAGTGCAATTCTTAATAAGAACAGGGCATTATAAGCTTAAATAATAAGAAGATAATTGCTATAGCAAGATAGTAATGAATGTTCAGCATACATAGGGACACATTGAGATAACAATCACTGAAAAGGTGAAGATTCAAGGATCCAAATTCACAAAAGGGAATGGAGATAAGGCACACACAAAAGAAAAGGGATGGCGGTGTATATATAATTACCCTTTTTATATTTGTAATGATAACCACACATCAAAGATTCAGAACTAAAGTATATAACACAAAACAAGAAGAACCAGATGGAAAACCTGAAAATTCAACAACAACAAAAAAAAAAAACAGAGACATGAGGACAAGAAAGCAGTGGAAACACCAAGCTACGAGAAAGCAAAAGATTAAATGGCTATAAGAAGAACTCATATTTCAATACTCACCCTAAATGTAAATGGACTGAACTCACCAATAAAAGGGCACAGAGTTGCAGAATGGATCAAAAAAACAAAACCCAACCATATGCTGCCTCCAGGAGACACATCTCAGCTCCAAAGACAAATATAGACTCAAAGTAAAAGGGTGGAAAATGATATTTCAAGAAAATGGCATTCAGAGAAAGTCAGGAGTAGTGGTACTAATATCAGACAATATAGACTTCAAAATCAAAATTGTAAAGAAAGATATGGAGAGACACTTCATAATGATAAAGGGAATCATACACCAAGAAGACATAACACTTATTAATATCTATGCTCCCAATAAGGAAGCCCTGAATTATGTAAAGCAATTACTAACAGAGCTAAAGGGGGAAACAGACCAAAACACTATCATAGTAGGGAACCTAAATACCCCACTGTCAGATATGAACAGATCATCCAAACAAAATCAATAAGGCTATAACATCTTTAAATGACACATTAGGCCAACTGGACATAATAGACATTTACAGAGCATTCCATCCCAAAACAGCTACTTATACATTCTTCTCTACTGTACATATAACATTCTCAAGAATTGACCACATACTGGGACACAGAGATAGCCTCAACAAACATAAGTAGGTTGAAATCATACCAACCATATTCTCTGATCATAACGCTTTGAAATTAGAGATCAACTGTAAAAAGAAAGTAGAAAGAAACACAAATAAATGGAGATTAAACAATGTACTACTGAAGAATAACTGGGTCAGAGAAGAAATAAAAAGAGAGATCAAGAAATACATAGAAACAAATAATAATGATAGTACAACATATCAGAACTTTTGGGACATGGCAAAAGCTGTCATAAGAGGAAAGTTCATATCATTACAGGCCTATCTCCAAAAACAAGAACAAGCTCAAATAAACAACCTAACGCTTCATCTTAAAAAACTAGAAAAGAAAGAACAAATGAAACCTAAAGTCAGCAGAAAGAAGGAAATCGTCAAAATTAGAGCAGAAATAAATGAAATTGAAAACAAACAAAAAAAATAAATACAACTAAGAGCTTCTCAAAGAGGTTCTTTGAGAAGGCTAATAAAATTGGCAAACCTTTGGCTAGACCTACTAAAGGAAAAAGAGAAAGGACACAAATAAACAAAGTCTGGGATGATAGAGGAGAAATTACAACTGACATCACAGAAATATAAAGGATCATACAAGAATACTATTTAAAAGTATACACCAAATTTAATAACCTAGAAAATACAGACCAGTACTTAGAAAAATACAAGCTTCCTAGACTGAATCAAGAAGATCTGGAAAATCTAAATAAAAAGATTAGCAATACGGAAATTGAAACGATCATTAAAAACCTACCAAAAAATAAAAGTCCAGGACCAGATAGCTTCATCATTTAATTCTACCAAACATTAAAAGAAGATTTAATACCTATTCTCGTCAAACTCTTCCAAAAAATTAAAGAGGAGGCAATACTTTCCAACTCATTCTATGAGGCCAATATTACTCTGATACCAAAACCTGATAAGGATAACACACACAGAAAAACTACAGACAAATATCTCTCACGAACACAGATGCAAAAATCCTAAACAAGATACTAGTGAACTGAACACAACAACACATTAAAAAGATTATACACCATTATCAAGTGGGCTTCATCTCAGGGGCACAGGGATGGTTCAACATACGCAAATCGATTAATGTGATACACCACATAAACAAATTAAAAAATAAGGATCACATGATCATATCAATAGATGCAGAAAAAGCTTTCAACAAGATACAGCATCCATTTATGAGCAAAAACACTTCATAAAATTGGTATAGAAGGAAAGTACCTTAACATAATAAAGGCCATATATGACAAACCATCAGCCAACATTATACTTAATGGTGAAAAATTAAAAAACCTTCCCTCTAAGATCAGGAACAAGGCAAGGCTGTCCACTATTGCCACTCTTATTCAATATAACATTGGAGGTCCCAGCAAGTGCAATCAGACAAAAGAAAGATATAAAAAGTATTCAAATAGAAAACAAAGAAGCTGAACTGTCATTATTTGCAGATGACACGATTCTCTATATAGAAAACCCTAAAGACTCCACAAGAACACTTCTAGAAACAATAAACAAATATAGTAAAGTTTCTGGATATAAAATCAATGTTCAAAAATCTACACTGTTCCTATCTTTTAATAATGGAGTGACAGAAAAAGTAGAAAAAATAATTTCTTATGCCACTGCAACAAAAAGAATAAAATACCTAGGAATAAATTTAATGAAACCTGTGAAGGACCTATATAATGAAAACTACAAGACCCTATTAAAAGAAATCAAAGAAGATACAAAGAAATGAAAAGATATTTCGTGTTCTTGGATTGGAAGAAACAGCATAGTTAAAATGACCATATTACCTATTGCATTATACAGATTTAATGCAATCTCCTTCAAAATTCCATTGGCATTTTTTAAAGAAATAGAACAAAAAATCATCAGATTTGTATGGAAGCACAAAAGAGCCCAAATTGCCAAAGCCATCCTGATAATAAAGAATGGGGCTAGAGGCATCACTCTACCTGATTTCAAATTATACTATGAAGCAATAGTAATCAAAACAGCATGGTATTAACAACAAAACGGACACACAAACCAGTGGAAGAGAATCAAGAGTCCAGAAGTAAACCCATATTTATATGGGCAAATAATTTTCAACCAAAAAAAAAGCCAAAAACATTCAGTGGAGAAAAGAAAGCCTCTTCAATAAATGGTGCTGGGAAAACTGGAAGGCCACCTGCAGAAGAATGAAACTAGACTGTTGTCTATCACCACACATCAAAATAACTCAAAGTGGATTAAGGACCTGAATGTAAGACCCGAAACAATAAAATGCATAGAAGAAAACATAGGAACTAAACTCAAGGACCTTGGACTCAAAGAGGATTTTCTGAGTTTGACCTCAAAAGCAAGAGAAGTAAAAGCAAAAATAAATGATTGGGACTACATCAAACTAAAAAGCTTCTGCTCAGCTAAAGAAACCTTGATGAAAGCAACGAGACATTCATCTGAATGGGAAAATATATTTGTAAGCAACACCTCCGATAAGGGCCTAATATCTAAAATATACAAAGAACTCATACAACTCAATAACCACAAAATAACAAATGATCCAATCAAAAAATGGGCAGAGGACCTGAACAGACACGTCTCCCTAGAGGACATACAAATGGCCAACAAATATTTGGATACTCAACATTGCTAGCTATCAGGGAAATGCAAATCAAAGCCACAATGAGATTCCACCTCACTCTTGTTAGAATAGCTATAATCAACAGGACAAGTAATAACAAATGTTGGAGAGGATGCAGAGAAAAAGGAACACTCATACACTGCTGGTGGAACTGCAAATTGGTACAGCCACTATGATTGGTCTACCATATGATCCAGCAATCCCTCTACTGGGTATTTACCCCCCCCCCCAAAGATTTGAAAACCCATATCCAAAAAAGATACTTTCACACCAATGTTCATAGCAGCATTATTCACAGTGGCCAGGACATGGAAGCAACTGAAGGTCTACAATAGATGATTGGCTAAAAAAACTGTGGTACATATACAATGGAATATTACTCAGCCATAAGAAGAGATGATATACTGCCATTTGCAACAACCTGGATGAACTTGAGATAATCATGCTGAGCAAAATAAGCTTGACAGAAAAAGTTGAAAATCACATGATATCACTTATATGTGGATTTAAACTTGAAAGCTACAAATAAACAGGACAAACAAAGAGAGACTCTTGGACATGGACAATTGACTAGTGGTTACCAGAGGGTTGGGGTTGGGTAAGGAGGGGAGAAGTAGACTAGTAAAGGGGGTCAAATATAGGGAGGTAGGGGAAGGGTGAAGTGGGTAAAGGGGATCAAATATATGGTAACTGGACTTTGGGTGGTAAACACACAATAGAATATATAGATGTCAAATTATAATGTACACTTGAAAATTATATAATTTTTATTACCCCATGTTACCCCAATAAACTTCCATTAATCTTTAGTAATTATAATAAAGTTGTTGATTCCATAAGATAAGAGCTGATTGCTAGAAAACAAGAGGCCAAAAAAGCAAGAAAGTACTCTTGAAAATTAAACATGATGGCTGAAATTGAAAAACATTTTATTAAAAGTGATGGGAGGACAAGGTAAGGAAAGTTCTCATAATGTAAACAAAAACACAAAATGGTGGAAAACCTAGAAGCAAAAATAAAAGACAAAGATGATGAATGCAATCATCTTATTAAAATCTCCAGGAAGCAAGAACCAAGAAAATGAAAGGTAGCATATCAGTCATAGTCTAAGCAGGGAACAAAATTCAGCCCCAAATAGTCAAATGAAGAGATGTTAATGAGAAGGTAGCATACAGAGGTTTGGGCAGGGTTATGGGAAAATACAAGAAATAGTGAGGCATCCAAAAACTAGCAGAAGCATTTACCACACTATAGCTAAATAACCAGAGGAGAAAACCATGTCATCAGAGCCAGGGGACTATGGAGGAAGGGGCACTTCATGAGCTGCTATATTCTGGAGGCATGCCACCATCACCAGAGACTTGGCATTGAAACAGAGGAAGTATGAAAAAAGTATGCCAGCCCAGCCCCTCTTCTATTTCCACCCTCCTCTTAGTTTCTGTCATTGACCAAATGCAATTGGAATCCAGCCAGCAAAGGATTATCCAGTCTCCTGGATACAGAGGAGGGCAGAGAACAGTGGTAAAGAATGGATCTATATAGGGTATAAACAGAAAGTAGCCAGCACAAGTATTTCTCAATAATGAAAGAGACCTTCACAGGGATATAGATTGAAAGTACCCTCTGGATGCTACTTCACACCTAGACAGGTCACTGTAAAATTTCAGAACACCAAGATTAAAGGAATGATTCTAAAATGCTCCATGGGGAGGTGGGGGTGAAGAGGATGCATACAAAAAAGATAAGAATTGACCATTGTCATTTTTGTCAGCAATAGGATAAAAAAGACTGATGAAATATATATTTTAAGGCTCATGGAAATATAGTTTGAACCTAAAATCTGTCCTAAGCTATAACATCATCCAGTAGTGCAAAATAATGATAGTTCCAGATTTGAAAGAACCCTTTTCATGAACCCTCTCTGAGAAAGTTAATTTTAAAAAAATACTTGAACATAACCAATATTAAAAGCAAGAAAGGAGACATGAGATGAAAAAAAATGGTGAACCAACCCTGGAGTCTGAAATTTTCTCTCCCTACTCAAATAACAAACTAGCATTACTGTATCCACCGGTTAATTTCAGAGGTCAATGATATCACCAAAGATTTGAAAGATGCAGGGATGAGCTGCCTATTAAATTCCCACTGACTCACCTCTTTAGCTTGTGCAGAAAGTTGCTGAGTCTTGGAGAATAACTGTAGATTATCAATTTAATCAGGTGTTGACTTCGATTTCACCTACTTGTCCAGATGTGATATAGCGCAACTTAACCACCCCTGGCACTTAGTATGCAGCTATTTATCTGGTTCATGCTTTTTCCCCCTCTATATCAATTAGAGAAGACCATCAGAAGTTTGCTTTCACTTGATGAGGACAGCATTACAAATTCAATGTCCTCTCTCAGGCTATATCTGTTCTCTAGCTTTCTGTCACAATGTAGTTTACAGGGACCTTGGTAATCAAAATATCCACAGGTATTGAAGCCCAGTGTACTGACAATACTCGTTGTTTGAACAGGAAAAATATAATCAGGGGCTTTCTTAAGAAACATGCATTCCAGAGGATGAGAGATATACTCCATAAAAATGCAGGGGACTACCACCTAAGTGAAGTTTCCAGAAATAAATCACACAACCTGAGATGCCTACCATAAAGTAAGCATCATCTGGCTCTCACAAGAAAGTTTGGTGTGCAAGCACCACTTCATTACCAGGTGGAAGTATTACAGACGAAATCAGGCATCAGCAGTTTCTGAAGGCAAAAGGAAGTTCAGGAGCAGACCACTCAGACTCACATGGCCTCGTGCCCTGCCCTAATTCTGCTCCTCTTTCAGCCTGTACCTGCAACTACAGATTAAACACATGGACCTGATGATAAATGGTTCTAATGAGTTTGTTAAGGGACCAACTAGCGGCGGATTGTTGTAGCTTACATTCCCACTCCAGGGTTATCCTAAATGACAACAGGGATGTTTGGTGCTCACTCTGGAGAGATGGCCACAGGTAGAGACCAACGCTAATTTAGTGGGTGGGCAGCAGCTAAATTTTAGCCAGACCACTAGTGCCCCAGGAAAAGACTGCAGAATTGATAACAAGATATCACTGATAGCAAGAATATCACAAAAGAACACATGGATGCACCTCTCAGAAAGAACACAGAGGGTGAGGTTATTTGTATCCCATGAGAATATTAATACAGTGGAAAAGATGATCTATCACATGGGCATCAATCAGCATCTTTTTTCAGACACCCTGCTGCTTGCTCAGTAGACTCATAGACTCGATGGAATGAGGGTATTTATAGAGAACAGATGTGAGCTCAGTAGCATGGCCTTGCCCTCTCCAAAGCAGACCTAATTGCCTGTGTTGCTGAGTGCCCATTCTGATAACAACAGTGCTCATCATGGGGCCCCCAATAGAGTATCCTTCCCTGGAGAGACTGGCCAGCAACCTGTTGGCAGGGTGATTGCATTGTACGCCTTCATTATGGAGGACACAGAGATTTGAAAATGATTCTAGATTTGCCTTCCTTATCCTCTTCCAGAACCACCATCTATTAACTTACAGAATTCTTTTCTATTCCCCATCATGTTATCCCACCTTCATGAAGTAAACAGAAATTAAAGTTGAAAGTAAATCTCTAGAAATAGAATTGGAAGAAGGGAATGTTTATATCACTCATCTGAGCAAAAGGAATATAGGTAATTTGTTTGTTTCCTTCTTTCTGATAAAGAAAAATTAATAATTCCAATTTTATAAAGAACAGAATAAATAAGAGAAAGGAAATGACATCCCACAGCAGAGTCAAGAAACTTGGTAACAACCACTATAACCTCAGTTTCATCATCTGTAAAATAAAGCCAAGACTGGTTAAAGTTCATGACAAGTTGTTGAGGATGCAAAGGATTAATGGATAAGGATACAATTTCAAAATCTTTATCAAAGCCCTGTGGAAGGGAGATATAATGGAGGGGCCCCAGGACTTCCTGTCAGGCAGCAAGTAAGGGTCTGTTCTTCTAGGAGGCCTTCTAAGTGGCAGGCGGGGCTCCTGAAGAGGGCACACCTGTTGTGCCCAGGCCCTGAGAGAGATCATGTGTTCTTTGTTTGCCTTTGCTCCCTGCTAAGGCCATAAAGAGACTAGGCTGTAAAAGAACCTACTTGGACCACGGGGGGGGGGGGGGGGGGGGGGAAGATAACAGATATCAGCTGGGTGGCCTACACCTTTAGGGCCTCACACCCCAGACAGCTGGCTCTGCCCTGGCTCCCTGTCCCTGCCTCTCTCCAAGGTAAAGCTGGACATCCCAGTGACTTTTCCCATCTTCTTACTCATGCCTCCCTCCTTCCCAACTCCATTTCAAGGAAAGGTGATTCAGAACATGCCCGCCAGCCAGAGAAAAAGGAGAAAGAGGGCACAAGCTCAATCCCCACAGTCCAGTCCATGACCTTGAAGCTAACCAGCTCAGAACAGCATTTTTTCCTCCTTAACTGAGAGTAAGAGAACTACAAGGACAAAGGCATATTATTCCCCTAGAGGTCTATAGTCCCCATATTCTCTTAACACAGTAAACTTAACAGCCCATGATGGGTCAACTGCCCCTCTGTGGAGGACAGGGAAGAAATATCAAAGCAATCCAGCCTGCATTCTTTGTATCCACTCCCCTAACTCATGTCCCTGCATTCTGTGACCTTCTGGAATTCATTCAAACAGTCCACAGTCATTTAACAAATATTTTAAAGCGCCTACATGTGCTGGACACTGGACACAAAGTTCAGCTCCCCAAGATATGTTATAAAACAGTTTGTATCCAGAAACTTCCAATATGAGTACAGGTGGGGTATTAAGTAAAATATCCACCAGATTACCATATGCCTTAGATGAATAATTCACTCGAATCTATTTCCCATCCCAGATTGTGCTTAGTTGTGCTGTCCTACCAAGTTTACCTTATACAATAATGTACGCTATTGCTGAGTAACAAATACCTACAAATCTCAGTGACATACGAACATAACTACAGGTCAGCTGGGGATTAGGTGACCTAGCCTGGGATCAATGGGCACCTCTACTGTGGGTCCAACTGGACTTGGCTCCTCACTGAGGTTTGTCACCTTTTCCTATGTTAATTCTGGGGCCCAGGCTAAAGGGAAAATTTAAAAGAAACTTTACTCATGGAGATGACAGAACTGTAAAAGGAGAGCCCGGCCATGCAAGCTCACTTTCAGCTCTACTTGAGTCACATCTGCCACCATCCATTGGCCAAAGCAAGGTATGGCCAAAGTCAAGAGGCAAAAAAAAGCATCCCACCCACCCCAAGGCCAAAACAAGTCACAGAGCCACCCCCAACATTAATAAAATCAGACACTATACTCTTCTGATGAAGTTAGGTGGGTGGGGGATAGCATAAAATATGTTTGAACAATAATTTAATCTATCACAGACAATAATAAAATTCCAAAAAATACTAAGGAAACCGATATTTACTTATATCCATGATATATCCCCCATTCTCCATTATCAAATCCTTCCAATTCTCCTTCTCCCAAAAATCATTTTAAATCTCTCCCCACAAAAAAAAAAATAAATTCCATTTCCTCATAGAAAAATTAAGCTCAAAACTTCCCTTTTCCTAGAGTAGTTTCATCCTATTGTCTATGGTAGAGTCTATTTCTTTGGTGTGTCTATTCAATTGTGTTCTTTTTTATTTTTTCACAAATGTTTGGCAAGTCTTATTTGAGGGCCCATCTTAGATTTCAATTCTCTCAGAGCCAGCAGTGACCCAGAGACAGCAAAGGCTAGAAAGGTAAAGAGAGTACTGCTGTACTGGGTGTGCCAAGAGTTAGTCGTAGGCCCAAGAATTCACAAATTGCAGCTGAATAGAAGTCAAGTTAAAGAAAGACTGAATTTTGAGAACAAGCTAGGCTGAGGAATAAAACTGGTGATTGTGATCCCTGTTTATTTCAGGGGAGGTCAAGACCTGTATCATCTGGTACTTGGCCTTTTCTCTTTTGGTCACGTTTTCCTTTGGTTTTCTGTGGTCCAAGACTTTTCTCCTTGAGAAATTTAGCTAGAAGTAAGGATCCAGTTATGAAAAAAACTTGGCTACTTTTATTATTATTATTTATTAAGTACAGTTAAGCATACATTTGCCCAAATTTGGACAGCCTTACGAACAACATAAAACAAAACATCCAATTTTTGTTAAATGGAAAAACCTTATAATCAATATAAATTAAAATTTTATAGTACTATCATGTTATTATTATAAAATGTTCATTAATAAAGAATAAATATTTTGTTGATTATATTATTCTTCCATCTTTTTTAATTCAGCACATGAATTGAAACCTCATTGCCACCTGCAACATTTCCAGTATAGAAACCTCAGACAGTAGTGTCCACCTGGGTAGGCCCAGCCAAGGAGCCAATGCCCTGAAATAGCTGCTCCCTTTTGCAGATCACCTGGATATGCTGTAGAAACAACCATGTTGATCCTATCCCAGAAAGCTCCTGTCATTGAGAGTGTCCCAGGACATGGGATGAGAATGTTGGTTGCTTACTGGGGCCTGCAAGCCTGTCCAGATACAGGTTTGATTTATCCCACACAAAATAGTAAAAACTTAGATTTCTGGTTTCTCATGAAAGAATTTGAAGTTCTGGCCACATGCTGAACTTTATTTGCACATAGCTATAACTGAGATGAAGACCTGCTGCCCTCAGACAACATTCAGGACCTGCTGCCCCCAGGTCCTGAAAGACACACTTCTCCCAGCAGCTCCTGCTACCTTAGACAGGTTGTTGTGGTCCCCTAGCTGGGACCTAACACAGCAGACCAAAGAAACTCCTGGTATCTTTATGCCAAAAGAAGGTGCCAAAGCTGTAACCAGAGACTTCTAACATGGAACAGGGCCACAGTGAAAGAGAGGACAGCTCAGGCCTGGGGTCCTGCCACCTCCAAACATGATTCTTTGGGCCACCTTTGCACAGGTCACAGTGTAGCCCAGTGGCAATAATGTAAAGTGTCACCCTAAACCTTCTTCATATTCATGCCCCATGCAGAGCCATTCAGCCATGAGCCATCCTGATCTTGGCTGCAGCCATCTCTCTTAGTTGGACTCTCCCTGCCTGACTCTCAAGTCCTGAGGAAGACTGGCTTCCAAGTCTTGATACTAGCCGAGGACCCAACATCTAGCTCTCTCAGCCTCTCCCTGATGGAGGTCACCCACATTCAATACTACCTAGGGGACACCTGACACAGCCAATTATCAGCCACCTCCTTTGTGCCACAGAATGACCATCAGACAAGAACCCATCTGTGAACAAGGCAAGGCTTAGGGCTCTGCCCACCAGGAAGAGCAGCCCTGACTAAAGAAATGTCAGGCTTTGGGAGGCCTGTGTGATGCTGCCAGTCCCCCAGGTCACCCCAAGCCCCAGCTACCTAATTCTCCTCTGTTGGGGTCTGTAGGGTCCCAGAGAGTGCTGGCTACATTTTTGACAGACTCTGTGTTCATTGATCCTGGCATGAGTTGAATTCCAGTGACTTTGGGAAAGGCCTTTGTACTGTACCCCCAAGAAGCCAAGCTATACTGGTTGCCTCAAGGTCTTTATTAGGAAAAGAACAGCCTGGCTTGTACTGAGCTACTCCATAGGCCAGGCCCTGGAACTTCTACATGCAACTTCTTATTTTTCTCAATAATCTCATAAGAAAAGATGTGATGGAAAAAATAAGGCTTGGAGAGATGATGTGACCAAAAAGTGACAGGAATGTGGACATGAACCGCATCTGGGTAACTTCAGGACCAGAGGTCTCTCCATAACAAAGGCTGTCTGGCTCACAAAGCCTTTATTCCTAATGTAGTAAGGATCTATAGGTAAGTTAGGGCTTTCTCTCATAGGACCCTGTGTGTGCCCTCCCTACACACACACACACACACACACACACACACACACGAGCAGAGTGTGGTGGAAGAGCACTGGACTAGAAGCAAGGCCTCTCATCCAGATCTTCCACTTCACAACTCTGAGCCTTGGCTTCTTTATGTGTAAAATGGGACCATGACATCTGATTCCTAGGGGTGTTGTACAAGCTGATGAGCTAATGTTCATGAATGCCCAGGCAAGTGAGAAGGGTTGTGGGAACATCCTGATGTATAGTAGGAGAAATTGACCAGGTAACACTGAGGAAGAATCTCCAGTAATTTGGAGTGAGGCTATAGTCAGAAAGCAGAAATGCTGCCCTGAGCACAAGAAAAATGGCCCTGAAATACCTCAGAACATTGCAGAAAGGTCTAGGCCACTGCTAACACCAGGCATGCATGAAATGAAGTGAGTTTGGAGCAGGCCTGAGTCTGGGTTTGAGTCAGAACCCATAATGAAGCCTGCCTGACCTCCCTCTCACCACGACCCGATGCCTGAAACCACTGTGAATGGCTTCACTTTCCATGCAGTTCTTCAAACCAGAACCCTCCTCTTCCTCACTTTCTACCCCAAGGCTTGTCAGTTCTATGCCTTAGCCACCTCCTCTCTACCATGGTCCTATAGGCTTCTCCCCTCTCTCTGTCCCAGTCTTCCAGCTAGCTCCGTTGCTCATTAGTCTCCCTTTCCATCTGTTCTCTACTCCACCACCAGAGACGTATGTTAACAACCAAACTTCCTCAGGTTCATGCCTTTTTGCAATGTGACTTTGCCTCTCACCTCATCAAAATGTAGAATCTATTCCCTCTCTCTAAATATAACCCACTTGTAACTAAAAAAAAAAGTGATGTGGTATCAGCTTCAAGTCTAAGCCTTAAGATTGTGGCTTGCACATCTTGGAATCCTGCTGCCATGTAAAGAAACTCAGGCTATAGTACTGAACGATTAGAAGTCATGTGGAAAGGGAGATTCCAGCCTCAGCCTCAGACATGCGAGTGAGGCTATTTTAAACCTTCCAATTCCCTAGTCATTAGAGAAATGCAAATCAAAACAACAACAAGGCACCACTTTACTAGGCTAGACATAATCAAAAAATAGAAAATAATAAATGTTGGCAAGAATATGGAAAAACTAGAACCCTCATCCATTGCTGGTAAAATGTAAAATGGTGCTCCTATGAAAAACAGTTTGCTGGTTTCTCGAAAAGTTAAAATAGACTTATTATATAACCTCACAGTTCCCCTCCTCAGTATATACCTGAAAGAATTGAAAACAAGTGTTATTTAAGTACATGTACACACATATTCATAGCAGCACCATGCACAATGGCCAAAATATGGGAACAACCCAAGTGAATAGATAAACAAACTGGTATACAATAGATTCATATTCAGCCATAAAAAAGAATAAAGTATTGTTTTGACATTTGTTAAATGGAGCCTCAAGGGCAATGGGAAGTGAGCCACAGTTCAACAAGAGACCACAAGGGAAATTTAAATAGAGAGGTTTATCCCTCACAGATGCTGAAAGAAGTACACAGCATATCTCAAGAGGCCACGGAGGGAAGTCAAGGCAGGATGCAGGCAGAGCATATGTTTTTATTGGAGTCTGTGCCTGGAGCGCTTTGGGGTCCTCAGTCTAAGGCCAGATTGGTCAATTCTACCCCCCCCCCCAAAAAAAAGCAGGGTTTTGGAAAGTTCTACAGGAGTTTTATCTAAGTGATACACAAGGGAAGACCCTGGGAGATGGGCATACTGTTGTTCACCAGGGCTGCTGGGTATGTCACCTCAGGAAATTCCATTTGCTTGTGACTCTGGGGCTGTGCTCATAGGACAGGCTAGTTTTAATTCAAGGCCCCTGAAGTCCACTTGGCCACACAGAATGAATGCCAAGGCAGCAGTATCAGAGTAGTTTAGTTAAACTCTCAATGTACGTGCTATATATGTAGATGTGACTCTGGATCTTGCTACCAATTTACAGGAAACACATGGTGACCAACACCATGAAAACACAATCAGCCATCCAGTCCAGGGCTTTTGTTTGTTGGAAACTTTTGATTACTGATTCAATTTTGTTGCCAAGAATTGGTCTGTTCAAATTTTCTGTTTCTTCTTGATTTAGTCTTAGATAATTGTATATTCCTATAAAATTATTTATCTCTTCTAGATTGTTGGCATATACATGTTTATAGTATTTTCTTATAATCTTTTGCACTTCCCTGGTGTCATTTGTCATTTCTCCTCTTTCATTTCTAATTTTACTTATTTGGGTCCTCTTCTTTTTTGATGAGTTTGGTTAAAGTTTATTAATTTTGTTTATCTTTTCATAGAACCAGCTCTTGGTTTCACTGACCTTTTGTATTGTTTACTTCCTTTGTTTCTTCTCTGATCTTCATTATTTCCTTCCTTCTATTCACTTTGGGCTTTGTTTGTTCTTTTTCTAGTTCAATTAGGTGTAAGATTAGATTGTTTATTTGAGATTTTTCTTGTTTCATGAAGTAGACCCATATATATATGGGTCTTGTTTTCTTATCCATTCAGCCACCTTATGTCTTTTGATTGGAACATTTAATCCATTTACATTTAAAGTAATTGTTGATAGATATGTAGTTATTGCCATTTTATTATCCACATTATTAAACTTTTTTCTTCTTCTTACAGAAGTCCCTTTAACATTTTTTTTTATACTGGTTTGGTGGTGAGAAACTTCTTTAGCTTTTTCTTGCCTGGGAAGCTTATCTGTCTTTCAGTTCTAAGTGATAGCCTACTGGGTAGAGTAGTCTTGATTACAGGTTCTTACTTTTCATCACTTTGACTATTTCATGTCAATCCCTTCTGTCCTGCAGAGTTCCTATGTTGAGAAATCAGCTGACAGTCTTATGGGTGCTCCCTCATAAGTAAACAACTGCCTTACTCTTGCTGCTTTTAAGATTCTCTCTTTGTCTTTAACCATTGGCATTTTAATTATGATGTGTCTTGGCATGCACCTACTTGTTCAGGTTCATCTTGTTTGGGACTCTCTGCACTTCATGAGCTTATTTGTCTATTTCCTTTGCCAATTTAGGAAAGTTTTGAGTCATTATATTTTCAAATAGGTTCTCAATTTCTTGCTCTCTCTCTTTTCTTTCTGGTACCCCTACAATGCAAATGTTGTTATGCTTGATATTGTCCCAGAGGTTCCTTAAACTATCCTCATTTTTTTTTTATTTTTGCTGTTCCTATTGGATGCTTTCTGCTACCTTGTCTTCCAATTGCTGGTTTGGTCCTCTGCTTTATCTAATCTGCCGTTGATTCTTCTTAGTACATTCTTTATTTCAGTTATTGTATTATTCATTTATGATTATGATTGTTATGATTTCTACCTCACTTTTTATACTTCCTATCTCTTTTTTAAAGTTCTCATTAAGTTCCTTGAACATCCTTATAACCAGTGTTTTGAACTCTGCATCTGCTAGGTTGCTTGCCTCCATTTCATTTAGTTCTTTTTTGGGAATGTTGTCTTGTTCTTTCATTTGGGACATGTTTCTTTATCTCCCCATTTTGGCTATCTCTCTGTGATGTTTTTTTTTCTATGTATTAGGTAGATCTGCTACATCTCCCAGTCTTGGCTTTTGATCTTATGTAGTAGGTGTCCTGTGGGGCCCAGTGGCACAGTCTTTATGTTCACCTGAGCTAGGTACTCCAGGAGTGTCTCTTGTGTGGATTGTGTGTGCCCTCCTGTTGTAGTTGAGCCTTGACTGCTGTTGGCACATCAATGGGTAGTATTTTCCCTCAGGCTGATTGGTTGTGAAAACTGGCCACAACCACAGCATATGAGCTGCTATTTGGGGGCTGACCCCACAGATCAGGATTTGCCCCAGCAGGCTCTGTTGCCTGCCAAAACCACCCTTTGGGTGTGCTGTTTGTGGGGCTAATCAGGTGGTGCTCTGTTGTGGTCTAAAGCCAGCCACTGGATGTGTTTCCTCTTGGGAGGAAATCCAGTGCAGTCCTAGGTCAGCCACTGCCTGTGACTTGCCCTGGACTCCCTGGTAGGAGCTACGAAGTGGTCTGCAGTTGGTCACTGCATTTGCTGGACCTGGAGGCACATCAAAGAAGCCACACAGTGAACCAAGAGCAGCTGCCACCAGTACTGAGCCTGGGGCAATTCAGCAAAAGGCCCAGGGTACCCCAAGGCCTGCTGCCACTTGCTGCTGCCTATAATGCTTAGCCACTGAAAGGACCTCAGGCAGTACACAAGTTGGGTTAGGCAGGGTCTCATGGAGTCACCAGGGTGTTAAAAGATTAATACAGATTCAGATTTGGCACCAATGCTAAGCCTGAGGCCACTCAGCAAAAGGCATAAAGCACACCAAGGCCAGCAACAGCTCCCCTGGGGCCCATGCACTATGAGAAATGTCCAAGAAAGACCACAGCACAGGCCAGGGCTGGCTTTCCACTGCCAAAAGAGCCTCAGGTGGTGCTTGAGTTAGGTGGGGTAGAGTCCCAGAGAGTCACCAGAGTAGAGCAAGCAGAGTTCACTGGGCCAATGCAGATTTAGACTTGGCCATGTAGGGAGAGAATTCAGCGTGGTAAAGATAGCACCTGCCTGCTGACTGCACAGTGTGGGGTGGGGAGGGCTAAGCACAGGGACAAATAGTGCTGTCTTTCCAGCCTTCACACTAAAGCTAAATAATTCAGTCTCTTGCTGTATGTTTCAGGTGCCTCCTGAATCGCTGTCCCTCCTCTGAAGCCCAGGGTGAGTGCCTGAAAGTAAGAGAGTCTGGGCGTGGGCCCTTTAGTAGGATGCCAGGGTTTCCCACAGCCCTCCATCTCACCAGGATGAACAGAACACCCCACACAGTCAGATGTTGTGGGGTCTCTCTTTCCAAGCATCAGTACTCCTGGCTGGGGAGCCTAGTGTAGGGGGATCTCTGCAGCTGAGATATCCCTCCCAACTCTTAACCACCAAATATGGTTGTAGGACCAGCTTGTTTCACATCTCTGCCCCTCCACCAGTCTCATCATAGCTTCTTTATATCCTTAGTAATAGGACTTCCGTTCAGCTAGTCTTCAGATGATTCTCAATGTTGCTTGTTCTATAATTTAGTTGCAATTTTAATGTAATCCTGGGAGGAGGCATAGCATTTACCTACTCTGCCATCTTGACCAGAACCCTATCCTATTAAGTCAGTCAAAGACCCACCCATTCACAAAATCACTCTGAAGGTTTTTTTCAAAGGTTCATACAATGGAAGGACTTATATCAAATATACTAGAGAGGATCCTTATGAGGAAAGAAAGAAATGAGGTAGATCGGGAAAGATGAGGAAAATAATAATAAAGTAAAATTTAAGAAGAGAGGGAACCTGTCTCAGCTGATGATGATGAGTGCCATGAACTGAAGATTCTGATTAAAAGATATTACTAACCTTAAAAAAAAAGGTTCTCTGAAAGTGTAAATGACTTGCTCAAAGTCACATGAGTACAATGTGACATAACCCAAACTCAAACCTCAGTTCTCTTCTGATAGGTTTGTGCTCACCACTCTTTCTGATCACTATATTCAACATCCAATAAAACCACAGCAAATCACAGTGCTGTTCACACTTGTGAGCTTGCTGGCATTGGTACTCAGGCATCATCCATCTGTGGTGTCTCCTCCAGGGGATCAGGCCAAGAATGCGTAATGAAAGCTTTCATATTGTGAGTGTCTATAATGTGCCAAGCATTTTTTACTGTATTTTTCACTTAATCCTCACATCACCCTGGGAGTCAATTTTATTATCCTCATTTTACAGATGAGGAAATGGTCTCAATGAACAGAAGTGATATACCCAGGTACAGACAGTAAGTGGCACCAATGGAAATATGGCACTTGGGGCCACCCCTTGGGCCAAGGGCACCAATAGAGTGCATTTTCCTGCTACCTGCAAACAGCAGGACCACCTTCTCCATTCTAGGGTAGCTACTGTTGCTCTTACCTCTCACCTGGCAGGGAAAGTCTTTTGGAAAGAGCCAGAATCTCCATCCACATTTGGCCATGAGGAAGAAGAGGAACAGGATGCTGAAAGGGATCTTCTGAATGATCCAAAGAAGAAAGATGTGGTGCATGTTCACCTTATGGCTACAAGCATTTATCTACGTATGTATGCCTTAGATATTCCCTTGTCCTTCCCTCCCTCGCACCCTCAGCAATAATACTGGATGCTCTTGTCTGGGTCCTATGCCAGATTCTGAGGACTCAGAAAAGAGCAGAAGGCCCCAAAGGCTGAGACCTAGTAATAAATAATTAACTCTTAGGAGTTTTGGAAGTGCTGAATGTCCCAGGAGAGGTGCAGGAGGCACTTTGGGAACCAGGGGCCAACACTATCACTCAGTCCCAGAGGTGAGAGATGGCTTCCCAGAGGAAGGCATATTTGTACTGAGCAAAATTTATTAAAACTGTTTGAAAATTACCACTGAAGACCACTTAACACTGATCTGTTAAATGAAACTTTATGATTTTCAAACCTGCAAACAAAAGGTATTCACCCTATTCTGCAGCTGTGTCAGGCAGAGACAGATCAACAGTTTCCTTCTCTCCTAAAACAACTCAAGAACTATATCACATCCTGCTATGTTCTCTCAGAGTAACAGAGGGTTACTTGCCACTGTCTCTTCTCCCATTCCTGTTGCCTATTTCCTTCTCCTAACTGTCCAAGATCTGCCTGACTGCATACACTTCTTTTCTCTGATTCCTTTAATTTCTGATCTTTAGTAGCAGTTTCTTTGTGAGTAGAACCATACTAATTCAGATACAGCAGGGGAAGTCTGGTATGAATATGCATACATAAATGCTGTGAAATTCAGTATCTCTCTCAGAAACCACAGCCTTGGAAGGGTCTTCAAGGGGACTGCTCCAATAGATAATGATGAGCTTTAATCACATCCTAGAACTTTCTGCCCTGTATGACTTCTCTGGCTTGGCTGTGAATCCCTTTTGGGTGGGTCTTAGTCATTTTCAGTCAGCTGGGCACACAATAAATATTTGCCAAATGAGTAGTTCACAAATAGGTCAATTGTTTATTTAATAAACGGATATTTTAGAAAGACAGCTGTCATCAACTTCCACACATTCCACTTTCAAACAACCTACTCCTTAGTGTGTCTTGTATATGGTCTTGCAAATGCCTGATTCAGACTTTTGCTCACAGCTGTAGAGAGAAGTGCTGAGTACTACATGACCTAGCTGAAGCAAACAGAAAGAACTTTGTCTGTACAGCCTTATTTGTCCATTATTCAAATGCTTTATTTTCTTTTTCCCTGGTTTTATTAAAATAGTGGAAAACACTAAATGGACATGCTTAGGACTCAAGAATAATTCAACTGAAATAAGATTATAAGTCTTTGGGCACGCCCAAAGCAAAGGTCCTTAGCCTCCATTGTGTGCCCACATGTCTTAAGCCACTTGGCTGTGTTCACATGTAAAAAAAAAGAATAAAAGGAAAGCATATGTATTATATGCTAGCAATACAGCCTTGAGTGCTGTGTCCAGACATGGAAGAGGAAACATGGATTGTACAATCTCTCATCTCTTCCTTATCCCTCCTAGAAGGGACCCACATGCACGCACCCTAACAAGTCAATCTATACTCGACTTCCATACACTGCACTTACCTCCTACTCTATGGAGATGGCAGAGAAGCCCTGCTCTGTGTTCGAAGGTGGTTTGTTCCTGGGAGCACATCACCTGTGGCCCTCTGTGCAATGTTGTATACATTCTTCAGTTACTCAGAAGCGTTCTTCAGTTACTCAGTAAACTGTTTCTGGATAGTAAAGATCACTGGCAGCCCATCCTCTTTCCAGACAAGAAAAAGGAGGGGTGGTGACCCACAGGACAGTGTCCAAAGTCCAAAGCTCAGCACCCTGGATCTACCCCTTAGGAGCTCAATGATTTCAGCCAATTTGTTCCAATTCTTCAACCCAAGATTTTCCACTATATAAAATGAGTACAAGAATAATAACTTTTCCAGATGTTATAGGGATTAGATGAGATAATAAATGTGAAAGCTCTTTGGAACCCATAAAGTACTATATCGATATTAGTTAATCATTCTGTTATTGAGGCTATTCTTCTGTTAATAGCTCATCTCTAGTCACATATTTATGGAGAATGAGTTTGTGCCTCTAATGGTCTAGCCACTCTCCAGGCAAGGAAAGATCTCATAGGGAAGCTAGTCCTCACACCTTTTACTTTTGCAGGGTTGAGCCCAGCCAGAGTAGGCTTCTCCCAGAAGGCGCCCTAGCTCTCACATACACAAACAGACATATTGGCCCCAGAGCAGCCCTTCATGAGGACAGCAGACCTGTCCAGCCTAAACAGAGGGCCATGGGCTTTGTACATTGGCCATTTCCCAGAATCCACTATAGTAATTCAGGTGTCCCTGAATCTTGGCTACATACTGGGTCATGTACACTGGTTTCCATTTGTCAGTTATTACTTACTCATTTGTCAGTTATTCAATAGGCACATGTTTATTGGCACGTGTTTATTGAGCACCTTCCAGATACCAGGTACCAGATGACCTGCTACATGTAAAATTCAAACAGTCAAGGAGCCAGAGTCAGCCTTTGAACATGCAAGACCAGTGTACTGATTGCTACAAAAGAGGAAACGGTAACAGGAAAGTGGGGAACTAACCTGGTCTGGGGGGTCTCTTTCTCAGTTTTCTTATAATCTTGATCAACACCCTATGCATGCTTTTATTCTAAAGCCATGTCTTTTTTTAAATGGTAGAAAATTCTCACTCATTACCTTTCTACTACCTCTCTGTCAATCCTTCTCAACCTGCCTCTTAAGCTCTTTTCTATCTTTTCTTCTCCTTATACCTTTGAGTTGCTTTCTATCTTTCAATTCACTAGTTCTACCTTAGACTTTCTCAACTATTTATTTAATCGGCATATTTTTATACCCAGATTTCTAATCAGTTCTTTTCCAGAACCAATCTGTTTTCAATTCATATCTTTCTGGCTTTATTTTATATATTTTTTTGTGTATGAATGCTATTCTTTCTTCTTTGACAGTTTTAAATGTTTGAAATTTTTTTTTAGATTTTTCTCATAATTTCACTTCTTTGGCACTGAATTTATCTCCTTATTGTTGATTTTGGTTTTCACTTTTCTTAAGAATATTTTTCTCATATGCTTCAGAATTTTTGTTTGCTACAAGCATTCTGTTTTCTTTGTTGTTCTTCACACTGCATCCATCTGTCATGCCCACCACCACCTCCCAGGAATTTATAACTGCTCTTATTTGGCCTTCCAGAGTACTAAACCTCAAAACAAGTTTTGCATTAGAAGTTTAAAGTTTCTAAAAATGTCAATATGAAGGATAGGCCCAGGAGTTACCTTCATAGGCCCAGGAGCCACCTTCATAGTTTTCTGTGCACTCAGGGTTTTCAAGCCTTAACTCCAGATAGCAGTTCTAGTTTTTTCCAGCCCCTTTTCACAGGTTTCTGGACCTGCCCCAGCTCTCAATTCTGAAGATCTGCCATAAGTACGGTGCCTTTGGTTCCCAGATCCTGCCCATGCCAGAGCCCAGAGCCAGCAAACCCATGGACCCATTGCTGTATGCTGTGGAACACCAGAGAACAGAGTCACTAAATGGCCAAGGGAATCAAGAGATGATGAGAAGAGAAGGTAGTGTGGTTTAAAGGCCTCTCTTGTGGGTTATGATCAAAGCAATTGTGACCTATGAAATGAACCTATTAGAAGCACATCAAGGGAGGACATGTGAAAACTAGGAGTGCTTCTCAGTCCCTATATGAGAAAGAAGCATGAGCTCTTTGACAGCCTAGAGTTGCAGGGAGTGGGGCTGGGGGAGACATACAGGCCCTTTAACCAGCTCACCTGCCCAAAGGCAAGAAAACAAGAAAAAGCCTGTAGTTTGTGAAAGCTGATCCAGTGGTAGACTGACACCACCATGAGGCCAAACCATAACATTGCACAGAGGAGGCAGCCCTTCCTGCCTCAGAGACTTCCCTTCATCACCTGGCACATTATCTTCCGCAGGCCCTTGGTCCAGGAGCATAATGACATCTGGACTAGTTGTCCAGGTCACTAAAATCAGTAATTATCATGCAAGTGTCATTGGTCTGCCATCATTTGTATGAACACTCTTTGAATAATGTATATGAGTATATGAAGCTGTCATTGGTATGAATACTTGTGTTTGTGTGTGTGTGTGTGTGTGTGTGTGTGTGTGTGTGTGTGTGTGTGTGTGTAATATTTGGGATGGATCTAAAAGATAAATAGGAGTTCTTTAAGTTTGGGATATTGCATCCAGGAGGAGAGAACACCAAGACTTAGAGTACTGGGAAATGATGGTGTTAGAAAAGAGTATTGTTGAGTAAGGAGGCTGAGACTACAGAAGCAGGCAAGAGTCAAAATTTTCAGATTTAGCCTATGTTGTTGAGAAACCTTCAGAGCCTTTTTGGGAGGGCAGTAAAAACATAGTATTTACATTTTAGAAAGAAAAATGGTGGGCTCCTGGGTGAGCTATCAGAGGGGGAAAGACAAGAGGTAAGAAAGTTGTTACAGTCCAGATGAAAGTTGATAAGAACCCAGAATTCTTTGAATTGGGAGGCAGAGAATGAAGAAAGAGAGGAAAGAGGAGGGAGAAGGAGAAAGAAGAGGAAGGGGCAAAGGGAGAAGAAGGAGAGAGTCAGGATGCAGTAACTCATCCTGTACCAGATCATGCAGTGGTTGTTGTGTCCATTTTCCCTTGCTGTCCACACCCTGTTTCTCTCCAATATCTCTGGTCTCCTGGCATATAAAGCAGCTCCCAGCCCAGTCCTTATCAGGGAGTGGCCTATCACATGCCTCTCTCTGGAATCTGGCTCTGAGTCACAGAATAAGGACTTGAAAGAGATGGCATTCCTCCAGACATGCCTTCCAGAGTCATTAGGTTCTGACAAGACTGCTAGTAAATAAGGCCATTCTCCAGGTACCAATTTTATACCCTTGGTAGGTGCCTTGAATCTAATCTTGAGTCCAGGCCCAGTTCTTCTATCTTCCTGATGACTCTATGAACTAAATTCCTCCTTAAATTCATTAGTGTTTACTGGCTTAAAGTCAAGAAGTTCTAATAGACAGTGTGTTATGTAGATTATCTCTCTTAACCATTATGTCTTCACAAAGGAAGACTGGAAGCTGGAGATAACAAGTCTCTTTCCCAATGACACAGCTGTCAGACAAGCATCTGGGATTCTGAACTGATGCATCATCCCTCCCTCTCCCTGAAGCAGGATGCTGAGGACAGCAAGGGAGGGGTTGCAAATGAGTGGCATGGCCTCCTACTGCAATCCAGGCTCACTTTCAGCTCCAGGTCCTGGTATCGAACTAAAACCTAGGATAATTAGAGAGATCCTGATCAGCTCCCAGTATTCTCTCCAGTCATGTTTATTCATCCCCAGGCCCCAGCCTCCAGCCCAGCCAGCATATCCCTGGGGCCATATGTCCCCACATTTATGCTTTGCTTGAGTCCTTTAACTAGATGGCCTTCCCCACCTGGATCTGCCTATAAAACTATACATACAACTACTGTTACCAGACTCTCCTGCGGAGAGGCAGAAGCTGCAAGGCAGTAGCCTCTGCAGTCAAATCTGAGTTCAAATACTGGTTCAGCCTCCAACTAACAGTGTGATCACCATAAAGTTACTTTATCTCCCCAAAATTCAACCTTTTCATCTGTAAAAGCAGATAGCAAAAGCTCTCCTAAGGTTGTTTTCAGAAATACATGCAATAGCTGCTGCAAAGTGCTCAGTATTTGCTAAGAATTACAGGCATCCGGAATGTCCCAAATCGGGTTAACAGCTATGGTGAGTATGACTTGTTTGTGTACCCTTCCCCCAACCACCTGTGAGTTCTTTGGGGAGAAGAACCACATGTGAATCATGTATAGAACAAGGCACACCTCGGAATTGCTTGTTAAACAAATCAAGGAAAGTGTGGATGTTTATCTCTTTGCCAACACTACCGGTCAAAGTCTTAATAGTGACTCCTTTGGGAAAACTGTGACTACAATATGGTAAATTCAATTAGCCATCAGAACTGGTGCCAGATGTTTCTGTCGCACTTAAGATGGGCAACAGAGCAAACACAAGCAAGGGCAGGGAGTGAGGACCACTCATATCCACAGGCTCCCCTCACAAGGTCCTTCTTTCTCAATTCTCCTCCAGGCTCCCTGAGAAACCAGGCCCTTAGAAAGCTCAGAAGGCTCAGAGCTTTTACTTCTCCCTGCTAGCTCCAGAGTGACCAAGCCCTGGGCCATCCCTCCCCTGACTCCCATTTATGGAGAAGGTAACTAGCTCCCAACGCTCTGGGGCAGAGTACTACCCAGAATGAGCCCTGGCAAAGACACTCTCCTTGCCCAAACTTCAGTCAGCTCATCTAGGCCCACTAGGCCTTAACTTTGGCATCTGTCCTTGTCAGGCCTGCACTGCCCAGCTGTAGCAAGAGACTTGCCAAGTCAGTTTAGCAGGAATCTCCCACTCTTGCTATCTGATTGCTCTCAATATCTGATAAAATTCCTCATCCCCTGTGCTTGGTATCTGATCGCTCTGGCCTGCCCTCAGCAAGAAACTTGTCAAGTTGTCTAACCAGAATCCTCCCTACACCTGATATTTTCTCTTAGTAATTTTCCATCCACTGACCCCCACTCTGTTCCTTGGCTATAAAGTCCCACTTGTCCTTGCTGTATTTGGAATTGAGCCCAGCTCTGACCAAGGGGATCTTTTTGACAAAACAATAGTTCCCCCTCAGTGCCGTGTCCCCAATCTATAGCAAAGGCAAGTACCTTCCACTGAGGACTCAGATCAAGGTAGCTTAACCCTTCCAGGTGTTCCAGCTCTGCAAAAGGCACTGGCCTCTCCAACAGGATAGCTGAATCAAGCTCTTGACTTGTCCAGCTACACCACCCAGGGCAACAGTGATGTCTTAATGGCCTACTTTCCAGCACTTTTGCCTCCCCCGGAAGCCCAAGAAGCCATATTGGCCTCCTTTTAACCACCAGTCCCCATTACCAATACTTTGCCCTCTCAATGGGCTCCAAGCTTTTACTCTCTCTCTCTCTCTCTCTCTCTCTCTCTCTCTCTCTCTCTCTCTCTCTCTCTTTCTCTCTCTCTTAGTGGACCCCTTCAGTCTATTTCTGCATTGTATAAGCCTCTGTCTCCTCCTAGAAGCCTTCCTTCCATCAGCAGGAACAAGACCTGCTTTCCATGTGGTCAGAACCTCCCTGGCCATTGCTGGAGTAGAAACACATTTCAATGGTTGTCAGGTGGGCCTTGTCACCTTGTCCACTTCTTTGGAGGTCACCCAGAGCCTTAAACACCAGCAGCTTCCCCTCAGCCCCAAGGGCCATATCTGTAGCCAGGACACCATGGATAAGCCATAAAGTATGTTTACACAGACATTCCCTCTCTACAACCTCAACTATCTTGTACATTCCCAGCTGGCAGGAGGTTGCTGCAGCCCACAGGAAGCTGGACATTCCTTTTAACCCTGGGAGCTCAACCATCATAACTAATTCACCTGGACATTTCATCTGGCCATCCCACCTGGGCCTGGCAGTCTCTTTATGGAAATGTTGGCTATTGCTGTCCCAGGTGTCATTTACTTTGAAATGAGATCCTCTCTCATGCTTGCATTTCTCTCTTCCCTCGCCTTAATGATTAACTTCACAAACTAATTGCCAGCAAGCCCAACCTAGAGCTGGCGAGGTGCCTCCTTGTTTGTCCCCATATTCCTGTTCGCACCACACATATCACCTCTGCTCGTGATCAGTCTTATACACAGCAGCCCTGCAGAGACTGTGCCTGATTCACCCCAAAGTCTCCAGCACCATCTCAGGGTGCAGCTACCAGAGCACCAATAAACAACTTTAAATGAGTGAGAATAATTTGAATGAACTTCTGTGTAGAGCATCCATGCTTCTATAACTAACAACACAAAAACTGAAAACCTGTCTCCATAGAAAAATATCCACCTCCAGATTAGAAGTTGTATTAGTTTCCTGTTGCTGCTATAATAAATTATCAAAACTTAGTGGCTTAAAATAATACAAGTTCATTATCTTACAGTTCTTAAGGTCAGAGTCTAAAATCAATCTGCAGGGCTACATCCCTTCAAGAGGCACAAGGGGCATCCACTTTTTTGCCTCTTCTGGTTTCTAAAGATTGCATCTGTTGACTCATGGCCCCTTCCTTTATCTTCAAGCCAGCAGCATAGCATCTTCAAATCTCTCTTTACCTCACCTCTACTTCAGTTCTTTCGTCTTGTCTCTCTGACTCTGACTTCTCTGCCTTCCTTTTTTGAGGACCCTGGTGATTACATTGGGCCTACCCAGATAATTATAGATAATTTCCCCATCACAAGATCTTTAACTGAATCATATCTATAAAGTCCCTTTTGCCACACGTGATAACACATATACAGGGTCTGGGAATTAGAACATGGACACCTGTGAGGAGACATTACTCAGTATGCCAGAAGTTCTGAGTCAGGAAATCTTTAAGATGGTGAAGGGCTCCCAGCGTATCATCCTCTTGTGCCAGGAATACCCTTGCATGTTGTCCTCAACACCAGGCTCTCCCCATCCTGTTTCTTCTTCAACTACCCACCCCTAGAAGGAAATGGGGAAAGCCATCATACATTGAGGAACTTCCACTTGCCAGGCACATTGATATGCTAGTGTTGTCCTCAAAGCCACTGTCTGGAGAAGCAGACAGTAGCTCCCCTGACACTCCATCCAGCTCAGCTCCAGTTGGCCTGCCTGAAACCAGCCTCATGCACCTCTGTAGGCCACCAGTGGGCACTTGAGTTCCCCAGTGGACATCATGCTCAAAAGTAACAGAGATGCCAAAACGCAGCCCACTGTTGAAAACTTGCCCCATCCAGCCCCACACAGGACCTCTACACCATGGTCCTGTGCTGTGCTTCTCAGCAGTCAGCATAGACTCCATTTTGGCCTCCAGCCCCCACTTCTGGGTGTTTCAGAACTGAGAGCCTTGAAAGATGTTCCGGGCTGGTCTTGCTTTTTTGGTTTCTGGAAACTCAAAGCTTCAGAAGTTTAGTAATTCCTTCCTCTGAACTCCCACAGCATTCTGGGTCTACAGCTGCTATAGTACATCTTGGAACTATTTTATTTTGTCTTCATTCCATCATCTCCCTTAGGGTAGAACTCATGAAGGACAGAAAATATATCTTACACATTTCTGTTTTTCAAGACCTAAGACCTTTCCTGTCAAATTACCAAAATCCAGGACATATTTGCTGAATAAATAGATGAATTGCTGGGACAGTTGGGACAGGGTGGATAGATGGATGGGTGGATGGATGGAAGAATGAATGGAAGGAGAGTTCAGGCTGTGAATGGTGTGGTGGCTCTTCCTCTCTGCCCAGAGGAATATATGTGGTTTGGCTCAATGAAACAAATGCTCTGGTGTGCCTGGTATATACCAGGCCTGGCAGCAGGTAGGGGTCTAACACAGGCGTTTTCTTTAAAACTTGCTAATATCCAAGCTCACTGCAGGTAGCAACTCCCTAGTGAGTATGAAATCCACCAGGCTGAGTCCAGCATGTTTTAAATGAAATTTAAAAATTTAAAAACCTATCTGTATGTGCATGTCTGTGTGTGTGTGTGTGCACGTACATGCTGAACCACACAGTAATTTGTATTTCTAACCTTGATTATAGTCAAAAGTTTGAACAGCCCCACCCAGCTTCCAATCCCAGCCTGCCTGCAGAAGCAGATAGGGAAGACAAGGGTTGGAGACAGTTACATCTCTTCATTCCCAAAAAAAGGATTTAGTAGAGAAAACAAAGGCAAATCTTTGGGTGTCAGAGAGAGAAAGGACACACAGGATCTGCTTCACTGGGCAAGCTGTTTTAAAATAAAACTTAAGCTAGCAACTGGCTCAGTTCTCAAATGTGGAAACCCCTTTGAACTGGGTCTGTGCTCGTCCTTGACCCCACCCTCCTCTCTCCTTTCATTAAGATGAAGAAAAGGAATAAAGAGGTCAAGAGTAGCAGAATCATCATCTTCTGAGCAGGTGCTAGCATTTCACGCTGTCACTCCTCAGTGCTCAGTGCCCTCACGGGGCGGGCAGAGTGGTAAGAGTCCAGACTGTGGAGTCAGCAGACCCTGCTTCCAATCTGGTTGCATGACTTCTTAGCCTTGTGAACTCAGGCCAGCCAGTCAACCCCCACAGCCTCTCCTGCCTCAGCTCTAACAGGGAGATAAAACAGCTGACTCTCATAGGTGGGGACAGGAAATGAATAATAAATAAATATGTGGCCATGAGAGGAACATAAGAAATACTACCCCTTCAAAACATTTTGGTATCAGTCCTTCTTGGCAAAGTGTCATGGTTGCAGCTTATAGTGATCTGAACAACCATGATGGCTAACTTGTGGGCTCCAGCTGTCCCAGGTAAGGGGAAGATTCTCTCAGTAGGTTTTCATGCAGAGCTTCTTGTCCAGGGTCTTGAGGTCTGAGGGAGAGCACAGTTCCCTCACTCACCCATGATTTCTTCTGATTCTTCCTTTTGACCCAACTCTGTCTCCAGTTCATTCAGATTCCCTCAGCCCCTCCTGGGGCTGCCTGACTCCTGCTCCTGACTTTTGGCTCTGGGCACACTCTGAGCCTATTTCTCCCTCAGAAGAAAGGAACTGGGAGCCCCTCCCCAAACCCTACCTACCTGGTAGAGACAGTGTAGGAAAGCTCCCAGTGCTTTCCACGTGGCTATGACCAGAGAAGCAAAGCAGCCAGGCAGCAGCCCTCAGAGGCCAGGTAGGGTGAAATGGGGGTCCCCACAAACCCTCAGATTCATAAACCCTCTTCAGCCTACAGTGGCATCTGTAGCAGTCACTGATCTTCCAGGTGGCTCCGAAGTTGGTAGACCATGCTGTCCTGAGGCATCCTGCAGGAGGGAAACAGCCAGCATCCTGCTGAATTACCTCAGCAAGGACCTTGGAGCTAACATGACCCCTTCCACCTCATCCCAGGGCTGCTGACTTGCCACCCAGGCTCCCAAGGTACTTGTTTTCTACAGAAGCATGTGCTCTGTTTATGCTAGGTGGGGCCAACACCCTGCCTGCCTGGCCAGCCATCTCCTTGTTTTATTCTGTTTCCCTGGTTCTCATCCCTAGGCTTTTGCTCATGCCCATCCATGTGTGGGCAGCCCACCTGCATTTCACCTCTGCTCTGTCCCGTAAATTTTTGAAGGCAGCCTTCACAACACAATTACTCTTTACACCTGGATTTATTTATCTGGGGGCCTTTGCACACTCTCAACTGAAAGCAAAAGGGAGTGTGCCCAATGGTGGGGCAAAGGTGTAATGGCTACCTTACTGAGAAGTTATCTTCAGACCTGGCAAACAAAGCAGGTAACTCCATAGACTATAATAGAATTTATTATAAGGTAATTTACTTATAAGAAGATTGGATCAGGAAGACTGGATCAGAGCAGAAGAGACAACCCACCAATTCTGTGCAGATTATTATTTGCTAACAGACCATTACAGTATTTTTTTAACAGTATAACTCAGATACTAATGATTGATGAGACAAGGGGACGACAAATGCAGTAGCACCAGAGACCATACCTCCTGGTGGTCTTGTGATAGATGATTGTTTATAATTAATACTATCACCAGTTTGATATTAATTTCAGCTGTCATGCAATTATGGCTATTATTAACAAAAAATAATTATGGCTACATTTTAAGGAACATAGATAACAATCAACTAGAAAGCTTTGATATGCTTGCTAAAAAGGATGATGAGGTTGGTCAAAGGTCAAAGCACAAAACTTCAAAAATGAATTGAAATTTGGGACACAGAGATGGAATTAGTTTGGTTCACATTTACATTTGTACAGAGTGTTTGTGTCTGTGTGTGTTTTGAGGGAAAAGAGCTCACAGCCTTCAAACTCTCAAAGGGATACCCATCTGACTCAAAGAAGGCCAAGTACTCTGCTCCAGGAAGCCTCCTCTGCTCAGGCTGGATGAGCCTCTCTGTCTTTATATATGTCCCTGACACAATGGGGTTGGCGACTGGTGCTGGAATGACCTGTCCTGCCATCCACATCATCTCACCTATATGCAAGATGGGCAAGGGGGCTGGACCCCAGCTGGGTCCTTTCAAAGGCACTGGGGACTGCCTCTTCAACACACACATCCATTGTGGGTGGAAAGAATCATGGCTGTAAAGCTGTGCTGACCAGGTTCAAATCCCAGCTCTGCCATCAGCTCATTCTGCCTCCACAGGCACGTGTTTAACCTCTATGAGCCTTCAATTTCTTATCTATAAAATGTCAATAAGAGTGTTAACCTCCCAGGATTGTTCTGAACAATTCAATGAGATTATGTAATAAAAGCCACTTTGCAGCTGCAAATGCAATTTCTTTAATTGACTGAACTGAAAACATTTTAATGTCTTAAATACCCTCAACCCTGTACATAAATCAGAAGCACTGCAGAATGATGGTTGTTAGCTCCGTGACCTCTAGTACTGGCGTTCTCAAGATGACAAAGGTCAGAGTACAGAACACACTTGAATAGTGCATGTACCTTATAAGGCCTGTAGCTATTGTTTTTGCTAGGAAGGATGGCAGCCAAAGAATCCCACCTTAAGCTGTACCTGTAAGCATGTCAATGGTTCATCTCATCCCGTGCCTCACCTCAGCCCATACCCCAACCTGACTGACTTCCACAGCCATATGCCCAATGGGCCACCAGAAGCTCTCCTCTGTTCCTCACAAAATACTGCTCAGCCTAGACAGCAGCTGGAAGACAAGGCCAGGAGGTATACTTTGCTTAGTGTGCAACTTTCTGTTCCTTGACTAGGGAAGAAAGCAGATGCTTGAGGCCCAGTGACCCCAAAATTCAGCCTTCACATCGTTGGTAGGGAAAAGGCCCTGCTCATAGGCATGTGCTCCTCACTAGCTTCACAGTCATCACATCAGACCCCATCACCACCTCTGAGACAGAGCCAGGAAGCTCATTTCTCAGATGAGGATATCAAGGCTCCAAAAGGTGAGTGCTTACCCAGGGTGCACAGCTAGCATAGAGTAGTATAGGAATTAACAGCCCAGTACTGCCTGAATTCAGTGGCCTATTGTTCCTTCACACTGATGCTCTCTCATTGGTCCTTTATTAACAAATACTTTTGAAACAGAAGTTCCTGAAATATCATAGATCCAACTGTGGTGTCTCCATTAGGGAAGGCCCATAGCACTTGGCAGGCAGGAGGTGCTTGGTCAATAAGACACAACTGGGGTGCCAAGAAAGGAAGGCAGCTAAGGATCCCAGGCTAGTGAGGGGCTACCCTACCTGCTTCTGAAAGATGCCTGCTCTCCCAGCCCAGCCAGCCCTTCCTCACACCACCAGGCCCACTTCTCTGCCCTTCTCTTCCAGAAGACGGTCTCCTATGGGACAGGCTTAGGCCTCACAGAACCCAGCAAGTAGTTATGTAAAAAACAGGGTTGAAAAACAGAACTTACAGTATAATTCAATTTTATAAGTAAATATATATACATATAAAATACCTGTATAAATTTTTATGAGAAACTGACCAAAACATTAACAGTAGTTATATTTGGATAGTGGGATGATGAGCAATGTTTATTTTCTTCTTTGTGCCTTCTTAAAAAAAAAAAAAAAAAAAACTCCACTTGGAAGATGCACTTTTGTGATCAGAAACATTAGACACTCAAGAGGAAAAACATTCTTTTTTAAAACAAGTAAAGTAATGAGCCACAGACCCCAGTGGGCCAATGCTAGGGTTGAGAGCCCTCCAAGAAATTCCCCCTGACCTCCCCATTACTTACTGCAGGCCACATTCTTCCCTCAGAGAACCATACCTCTCATCATTCCCCTTTGCCACTCACTTTGAAGCACCCTCCTCCCACCAGTGAGGCACGGTAGTGGATAAACAGGGCTCAGAACAGCCTGGGGTCTCCAGGCATCTAAGGCCTGTCCCCAGGCTGTAGCACACCTGGCCAGTGGGCCCACAAAAAATGCAAGGTCCCCCTTCCTCCCCAGGCTTACTGCAAAGCAACCACACTGAACTTTCATGCCAGCCAAGTGGCCTTGGTAGAGAACAACCCAGAAAACTCCACAGCAACAAATGAACCCTGTGAAAAAGGACTGGCTGCATAGTGCACTCAGTCTGTCAGGCTCTCAGAGACCCTCGGAGAGGAAGGACCCCGCCCACCTCCACAGTTTCTTATGGCAACCACCTCCCTGCTCGGGCATATTTCCTCTTCTAGTAGACCTTTCCAGAGCTTGGGCTGGAGCCCAGGATGTGGGTGTGGGAAGGGAACTCAGAGCCTGCAGGCTGGGCTGGCAGCCTTACCTCTGATGTCCTTCTGCAAGACCCCGGGTAACAGAGCCAGTGTCTGCTTGGGAAGAGCAGAAGGAGCAGTGGGGACACCTCTGCAAGAGGAGAAGGGGGAACTCAGTCCTGGGGTAGCCTAGGCATCCTGTCCCAGAGCTGGTTCAGGGGGAAGGGCCATGCCCAGAACACTCCTGGGACCTGCCCTAAAGCCTGAAAAATGGCACTGGGGCCACATGTCTGAGCTCCTTATCTACCTTTCTACCCACCCCTTTTACCCAAGAGGGGCCAGAATCCTGAGGCAGTGACTTGCCTGAGGTTTAAGGGAAGGCTGGCTCTTTCCAGAGTGGGACTGCAGCAAAAGTGGCGCCACTGAAAGGCACCTGGAACCCTGTAATTGAGAGTCAGAAGTAGCCTGAGGATCTGAAGGCATGAGAGGCCCCTGGCCTGCAGGTCAGGAAGCCCAGCTCAGGTCCTACTCAAAGGAGGCCAACCTCAGTCTCAACCAGGTCTCACCAACAGCCAATGAAGGCTTCCAGAAAGGTTGTTTTGAGGAAGCCACACACACAACACATACTCATGCATATGTGTGTACACACAAAAAAACTTGCATGCAAACACATGTGCACACAGAGAGAGACATGGATGCACATGCACACACACACAAACACACATGCAGACACACAGGCATGTTTTGACCAGAGGAATTCCTCCTTTCTCTTCTATATCAGATTTTGATGGTTGAAGCCAAAAAAGTCATTATTTATAGATTGAAAAAGCCAGCAGGTTGACTCCTCCAGGGCTGGATTGTGACTGAAATGGTGACTGTCTCTCTCCCATGGCCAACGAAAGAGGATTCCTCCCTTCCGCACTGGGCACCCAGGTGGGCGAGTAGCCAGACCTGTGCTTAAACTCTGACAATCATGTGTACTGGACAAGCTCCCTAACTTTCCTAGGCCTCAGTTTTCTCACTAAAACCAAAGAAGGCTTTTTTTTTTCCCCCTCAGGGCTGTTCCAGGATGACAGAAGAAAATGTACCCATGCACCTCAGAGGCATTAAGCCCAGGGCAGATTGGGTTTACACAGTGACTCCTTGAAGAGCTAGACTTAGCTTCCTGCAGGCCAGGAATCTGCATTCTTGTATGCTCCTCAGATGATTCTTAAAAACTAAAAAATGCTGATGGAGGAAGAAACCCAGAGGGGCTGTGACTAGCCTACAGTCTCCTGTGAGGGTGTCCAGTGACCCAGCTTGCAGGCAATGTGCTGTGGCCAGAATAAGCAGAGCCTTCCAGTGCTAAGGGGGAGACTAAAAGAAGCGAGCCCCACTCTCTATCTCACCCCTAGTGCCTGCCCTAGGCCTGCTGCACTCCACACTCATATACACATAGCCTTTGTCATCACACCCATGTGGCCCACACATGGGACCGGGCCCTCAAGCTCAGGAACTCTCACCAACATTTCTTCTAGACTCCCTTTCTGTGTGGAAGGTAAAGCTGAGAGGACCCCTGGATATAGGCTCCAAGCCCACTGAACCCCAACCTGGAGAAACAGAGTGGGGAGAGATGAACACATCCATAATATTTGGGTGAGATTATAACAGAGGTTCCTATTCTTTGAGCCATTTGGACAAGTGATCCTGGGATTCCAGATACTGCGACTATGAGTCTAGAGGGAAGGCATGGGCTCTGGGTGACCCCTTGAGTTTTTCATTCCATGAGGAGGAAAGGTTGAGAAAAACAGTTTGGGGCTCAGAACAGGAATGCTAGTTGCCAGGATACGTGGGTGGCACTGTGTCTAAATGTATCTGAGGCCCCATATTTTGACACAGGATACCCAGTGGTAGCACAGCATACCTAAGAGTACAGCAGCAGTACATGGCATCAGACAGAAAGGGAGGACAGGCAAGGGAAGTAGGGAGAAAAGGAAGGGAAGGTCAAGGTGGGCAGGGTAGGGACTTAATTGGTATGTTAAAAGCAGTGGCCACTGAATACAATGTGACATCCTGGATGGGATTCTGGGACAGAAAGGACATCAAAGGGAAACCTGGAAAATTTAGTAAAGTATGTAGTTGAGTTAGCATTGTACCAATGTTAATTTCCAAATTAGATTAAGTAGACTGTGGTTTTATGCTAAGTGAGAACTCTCTGGATTATCTTTGCAACTCTTCTGTAAATTTAATATTATCTCAAAGATTAAAAGTTTAAATTAAAAAAAAAAGGCAGTGGCCACAGCAGAAAGAGCATCTTTAGGAGTCAAAAGCCTCTCGCATTCCATGCCACAGCTGGTACACATGGTCCATAGTGCGTTGCTCTCTGAGGTCCATAAATGGAACAGCTGCCTGGGAGAAACCTGAGTCCTTTGGGTCTTGTGGCAGTGCAGCTGGCCATCTTTACACACCAGCTACTTTACCCTTCTTACTCCACTTCCTCTTCTGCCATGGTCTGGGCCAAAAATGCACAGAGGGGTCTGAGATATGGAAGGCACCTCAAAGAGTGCCCGCCCTCTGTTTTTCCAGCAGCTGCTGACTTGCACACAGTAGATGCTACACGAGTGCTAAGACAATGAAGGCAAGGACAAAGGATCAGCCTTTACCCTGCTTATGACACCTACTAAAATGGAATGTAGGGGAGCTATACTGAGCCCAACATAGCCTGAGTAGATCTAAGTCAAAACTCTTATCCCCACAATACAAAAGGATGTGAGCCTTGGCCACACAGTCCTGGGGGCTCCTGCCCCTCACCTGTGATATGCCTTCGGGAAAGATGTCATGATCTGCCAATCCCCTGTCTCCCCATCATCAGATATGAACAACCATGGGAGTCCATGCACCAGGGCCCAGGAAGGAAGAAAAGATGATGCATATAAAGGTCCTTTCTGCCTCCTGCCAACTCCAAAACATAAGCCTAACCAGGAAAACCTGGTCTAGGCCACACTGATTAGTAGCAAATCACTATCGTTGTCATTGATGCATATAATAACATGCTATCTCATGACCTTTAAAATTAATCTGTTTTCCCTTACGCAATGAAACCTGACTGCCTACCTACCTTGGGCCTCCTTGCCCTCAAGTGCCTCATGGGCTGGAGAGGCAGGAACCCATGGAAAAGTGATGCTCCACTATGGTGTCATAGTCAGTCTAGAGGAAAACCATGAGGCCTGGGAAAAGCCTGCCAAACAACAAACTCACTGAACCCAGTGAGCCCTGGGGTGCTGGCCTGAGTGCTCTGCCACCACTGAAATGTGTGTGTCTCAGAATAGGTAGGTCACTTCTTTGTCTGGGCATCACTTCTGTCATCTTTATAGATAGGGTTGAATTGAAAGATGTCAGATGGTCTATATTCCAACCCTTGTGTTAAAGCAATTAGATTTAATAAAACCGAGTTGGGCCTCAGTCTCCACCTCTTTTAAATGGGTATATAAATAGCTCCTTTGGATAAAGAGGAAACAGGTAGCAAATGTAAAAGTTTGGGAGGAGCCAGATGACTTCTGACACCCAATAAACACTGTCTTGAGTTATTCTTATGGTTGTGGGTCTTGCTGCCATTCTTGTCATTAGTCTTGTTTTTACTTATTTCTACCAATATCTGCTGACTCTTCTGTAATATTTGCTCACAGCAAGAGAGCTGGAGATTGGGAAGAATTTCCTCATTTCCAAATAAAAAAGACATTTCTGGCCACATCAAAAGTAGGCATTCATCTACAATATTTATGATACTCCTCTCAAAAGTTCAAGGCAAACATAGTTCCTCTTCTGTTCAAGATATAGTTCTATATACAAGAATTGTTTCAACAAAAACCTTAGACTCAAGATCATTATTAACCTACACTTGATCTTAGCCAAAAGGCCGAGAAGCAATGAGTAATTATCAATCTGTAAATGTTGCAATCCAGAGCTTATCTGGTCTGCAACAAGGGGATATTTACTTTACCTCTCTGAACTTAGATTTTTAATCTAGAAATGGAGATAATAATACTTAATTCACTGTGTTTGTTGATAGAAGGCAAATATACTTAGTACAGTGCCCAGCACATTGCAACTTTGCTGAAAAAAATTGAATGCTAAAAACACATTAATGCTGTGGACCCTAAGAAAGAAATTACCTACTGAGAAGGGCTTCCGGTAGCTAACTGGGCTCAAATTTAAAAGCAGAGTCTAGCAGACACTTATAAACAGGGGACTCACGCAAACCCACTTCAGGGAGAAGCCTGCAGTGAACTGCCTACCTGCACTGTTTCTGCCATCTGAGCCAACCCTTATCAAGGAGTTCCTGGAATTGTATTTCAACCAATAGAACAGTGGGTTTTCCTGTCCAATCAGAGCTATGCAGCTGTAGCTCCATAGCATCTTTACTGACCTATCAGAGTGGCTCTGTTCTGACAAGTCAGGACAGTGCCTTTTGGACCAATCAAAGTATGAGGATTGGAGTCTTCATCTGCATGAGGACAGACCAATAAGAGACTAAAGGTGGGGACTTCTGTCTATATAAGTCAGCTTCCCTTGGGTTCAGAGAGTGCCCATTCCTTTTCCATTGAAGGCTATGTTTTCTTGGTTGGAACTGAAACACTGAAGGTGAAACACCAAAGACATCTCACCAGATCAGTGCGGAGAAGAGTAGGTGGAGCAGACCAGACCACTGCAGTGATGAGCAGAGCAGAGCAGAGGTGTCCAGCCAGAGAGGGGCCTGGTGCCAAGACTGCTCAGTTATGCTGTTTCATAATCGGGCTGTAACACTACTGAGCTGTTTCAAAGCTATGCTGTATTACAGTTGAGCTATTTGCATTGAATAAAGTTTCCTTCTTTGCTGCACCTCCAATTGGGAATTCCTGTTGGCAATGAATTAGTTGACAATATGAAGATGTGGGATGTGTGGTAAACAGACACAGGTTCAGGCAGATCTGAGATCCATGAGTGAAGAGGAACCCCCACCCCCACAAGAAAACTTTAAGAAGGGAAAGGGTATCTCCCTGCATCTGTGGCCAGTCAGGTCCATGCCCAACCAGAGGCCAGTCTTCTCATGCCCAGACCTCCACACTGCCTGCTTGGTGTGGCCAGGAAAAGGAGGAAGGGTGTCAGAAATCCCCTGAAGAGGCAGCAGGGAAGTCCACATCCAACTCTTCTTCCTTGTGTTGTTCAGAAACGGGTACTCTTGGTGGAGAAAGCAGGAATTGTTGGCAGTGTACTGAAGGCATTGTACCTGTTAAGCCCCTCCTGTATGTTGCCCTTGGCTGTGAGGCAGCAGGCCCCAAGAAGTCCCCTCTACCTGTGAGTATCCTGCATATCGCTATCAAGGAATTCTCGACCACCCAAGGATACAGAGGGAGGAATAAAGTAGGAAGGCCCTGTCAACTGTTCCCTCACAGTTTATGTGCTATGGTGGGAAGAGGCCACCCACACAAAGCCAGACATTCAAGGAGCGGCCCAGGCATCAGGGCCCAAGAACCCATACACACCTCCAGCAACGCCTCTGCCCAACGCCTATACAGGAGCAGTGGAGCCTGAGGTAAGGGCATAGGTTCGTCTCACAATTCTGGCCTTAGACAAGAGCTCACATTCCCTGCTCAGCGAATGAGATTCCATGGCGTTAATAAACTCTTTTCATTCACTGAGGACCAAAGAGGGCCATGACCTACCTACATCCATATTCATAGCAGCACTATTTACAATAGCCAAAAGTGGAAGCAACCCAAGTTTCCATCAAGGGATGAATGGATGAACAAAATGTGGTATGGGATATTATTAAGACTTAAGAAGAAGAGAAATACAAAATTTTAGAAGACAATTTGGAGATTTCCTACAAAACTAAATATACTCTCACCATATCATCCAGCAATTGCACTCCCTAATATTTATCCAAAGTAGTTAAAAACTTAACGTCCACACAAAAACTTGTGCATGAATGTTTATAGCAACCAAGATGTCCTTCAAGACATAAATGGATAAATAATCTGTGTCTATCTAGGTAATGAAATATTATTCAGTGCTTTAAAAAGAGAGAGCAATTAAGCCATAAAACATCATGGAGGAAACTTAAATGCATAAGTGAAAGAAACTAATCTGAAAAAGCTACATACTGTATGATTCCAACTATATAACATTATGGTAGAGACAAAACTATAAAGACAATTAAAAGATCAGTGGTTGCCATGGTGGTGTGGGGTGGGGAGGAATAAGAAGAGCACAAAGGATTTTGGGGGCTGTGAAACTACTCTGTCTGGTAATATGAGGACAATATAATGGTGAATACATTTGTCAAAACTGATAGATTATGCAGCACAAAGAATAAACCGTAATGTAAATTATGGATTTAGGTTAGTTAAAATGTGTCAGTGTAGGTTCATCAGTTGCAACAAATGTACTATTCTGGTGGGGGATGTTGGTATGGGGAAGGTTATACATGTGTGGGGCAGGGGCATATGGAAATTCTACCTTCTTCTCAATTTTGCTGTGCACCTAAAACTACTCAAAAAAATGAAGTCTATTAAAATACAAACAAACAAAAAATACTTGTAATATATATATATAAGAGAAGCTCATGTCATTAATATGCAAAATGCTTGAACAAATCAATAAGAAAAAAAGAGGTATCTAATGAAATTGGTAAATAGATATGAACAAGAAAATCATGAACAGATTCAAATGGCCAGTTAAATATACCAAGATTATCAAACAGGAATTATCACCCAGGCAGTTTGGCTAAACACAACCTTCTGCATAGTGAAGTAATTGGACATCAAAATAATATTAAGATACCATTTTTGCACTTATCAAATTAGACAATATATTAAAGTTTGTTAACATTCAAATATTGGCATGTATTATTGGTGCAATCTTTTTGGAGAGCAATTTGCCAGTATCCACCGACATTTTATGTGACCATCTGTTTAAAACATTATCCTACAGATATTTTCACACATATATACAAAACTATACATACAAGAGTATTTATTTTTCCATGATTTTTATAACAGCAAAAAATATGGGAAATAACACAAAGTTCAACAGAAAAGCACAAGTTTAATTTTTTTTTAAGTACTTGTATTCTATGTAATACAATATACCCATCAGAAAGAAGGAGGTAGAATCTATTTATGGCAATAGTATCTGCAAGATCTATTAGTTTTTAAAAATAAATGCAGACTAGTATCTAAGTTGGTCTCATTTGTATAAAATATTTAGATATCAGAGGAAATTTTCTAGAGGACCAATAGAAATTACAGTGGTAAGTGTGAGAACTGCAAACAGGAGAGGCAGATCTTCACAACACATATAACACTATTTGAAATTTTTATTATGAATATGTACAGTTTTTTTAAAAAGCAAAGGTCTGTACTTTTTGAAATTCTTAACATAAGTATGTATTTTTTTTTCATTTATAAAAAGACAAAAAGCCAGGCCTAATGTCACAGAGCCTGAAGTTTGTATTCCCATTTCTTCATTTCATGGTCATAAAATAGTGCAAGTTACTTGATCTCTCTGAATCTCAGCTGTCACTGTGAAGTGGGACAAATCGTGAGAAGCAAAGAAGAGAACATACGCAAAACATCACTGCTTCTGCCATTTGTTTAGTGGCAGAATGTGGCAACCAACATTATCATTGCCTTCATTCATTGACTGACTCTGAAAAGCTGATATTTTTCAATTAGTTAGTTGTGTGTAACAATAACCTCTTCTAGCAGATTGTAGGTTTCTTCCTTACTATGAAAGCATGACATCTGGAGGCACAGCAGCCATATTGCTGCCATAAAGACACCCTGAAGATGGCAGAGCAAAATTATGGAAAGAATCTGAATCCTTTATGTCTTCACTGAGCAAGTGAGTCTACTCTAGAAGGCTGACCTCCTAAAATTCTTCAGTGATAGTAAACATTCTAATTGTTTAGAAATATTTAAACAATATTTCATAATTCAGTAACATGCAGCCAAAAATGTCCTAAGGGAGATATCACTTCAGAGGGGCCTTGTGGGCATGGAATGAGAGGAGTGCAGGACCTGAACACTGCCACACCCTCTCCCCTCACAAAGGAAGAGAAGCCCACCTCCATGCAGGATTCTGTCTTTCAGTTCCATGCACAACCCACAGCCACTTGTCATTTGTAAGGCTCTTCTCAGTCCTTCTGCCTGACTTGTTGCCGGGAACAGGCTCTCCCTTCAACCTCGCTCTTGGCTGCCATCACACCGCTGGCACACCCTGCTGGCCTTGGACACCAGATGGAGCTGTAGGAGATCACTCCAGGCAAGGAATGACAGCAGGAAAGACCCTCAGAATTGGCCCCCACCACCAGGAACTTTCAGCCTCCCTCTCTCTGTGACAGTCAACTCTACCTCAGACCCCCTCAGCCCACTGCATTCCACACTTCCTCTCTGTGGTCTCCTCTGCCAGACAGCTGGTCCCACGGAAGGGGAGGCTCAGTCCTGGCTATTCACACTTGCTCTCTGTATGGCCCAGAAAGAGAACTCTCTTGAGGTAGGACCACCAGGAGTTAGAGGATCTAAATAAATTTTAAAACAAAGGCAAGCCAAAGAAAGGTTACAAAAACACACCCCATTAAGGGTACAATGATAAAGTCCCCTACATCCAACACCCTCACATCTGGAGGCAAAGCTGTAAGTAAAATGAGGCTGTTTTCCTCACCAAAAGCCGATGATGTCACCTGCCTGTTTTTTACCCCCTCCACCTCCCCCTCTCCTGAATCTTCAGACCAGCAAACTGGTTGGCGGGGGGCATCAGGAAGAGGGGCTGAGTGTGAGGGGAAGGCGCAGGGACACGACCTAGCAGGCACTGCCATAGCCCCGCCCTGCCCGGCACGAACGGCAACACCTCCCCCTACTCTGCTCTCCAGGCTGGGACTCATGGGAGCTCGCCCGAGACTCTTCTGGCTGGGGCACAGTGGGTGGCTCTCAGCCAGCGCCCCTGGGTGCCGCTGAAGGACGGCGCTGCGGCCACTTGAGGGCGTCCAGGCTCCTCCCGCTGGCTGGGCTGCTCAGTGACCTGCCCCTCCTCGCGGGGATGTCCTGCCACCTGAGACCAATACCGCAGCAGACTCTCTCCACCAGCCCCCTAGCGCGGTTCAGCAACTGTCAGTGGTGGGGATGTGGGGTGGAAGGAGGAAAGGAGGCCTCTTTGCTCCCAGTCCTGATTTCACAACCACAGGGGACCCAATGGCCCTAAGACCTGGGAGAGAAGGAGGAGGCCAGGCACTGGGTGCAAAATTTAAGAGGAGGGCAAAAAACTCAGTGATCAAGATAAATATTGCCATACAATATTTTAAAATGAAAATTAGTGCAAAAAATAAATGATAAAATATCAAAAATTCAAATAAAGGCAGGATCCAACTTCCTCACCCCACCCCACTGCAATCGTCCTGCTCTTCAGCAAGACTCAGGCAGTGTTCCTAGCACCTCCAGTATTGTCCAGCTGTGTCACAGCTTTCCTGGGACCTCAGTCCTACTGGTTTCTACTTCCCTTTCCCCAGCCCAGTGGTGTCACCAGGAGGAGACTGTGGGCTGTGCTCAGGGGATGCAACAGAGGACTGCTTCAAGAGAGAAGGGAGTTCAGAAGTTAGAATCTTTGCAAGAAACCCTTTTCCTTTTCCTTGAATTCCCCCAACTCTGAAGGGAAAGAAAAGCAACCCAGAGAGTCTTCCTCAAGAGCCAAAGGCTGGGCTAATAAAAGCCACAAAGCTTATATACATAATGGCATCTTAGTCACCACCTTCCCAAACCCTCGAATGGTAAAATGAGAAGTAACCAGAGGCAGGGTGAAGCAGAAGGCTAAAGGTAAGGGGCCCAGTGAGCCTGGGGTGAGGGGACAATTCCACTCCTCTGCAGCTGAGCTCCAAACTTCAAGTTTGGTTCCCTGATAAGCCACAGAAAATTCCAGCCCCAAGAAAGGCACCCTACTTGAGCCTTGCTCGGGCCTTCTCAGTGGGAACCTTCTCAAGTGTCCATTCAGTGCAAAGACAAAAGTCTTCTCCCCCTGAACCCAGTTCTGACTCCCAGATACAAGTCCGGTCCCGCAAAGGATAGAGGCACAGAGATGGAATATCACAGTGTGTCTCCACTGAGGCTCAGGCCTTGCCCCAACCTAATTACAAACAAAGCAAGAAGATTCTGAAAACATAAAAGAGGTAGCCCACCTAAAGCCATCAGATGGGCAACACCCACCCAGTGCCCCTCGGGTGATCTAACTTGCCAGGCCCCAAAAAGGGACACCCAAACTGAGGATTGATGGGGTGTCCTTCCAGCCTGACCGAAGTGTCTCCACTCGCCCAGCAGGACTATAGACAAACATTTTCTTTTGGGGGCAAAAGTGATAGAAATCTGACAAAGCAATCCCAGGGTGCCCAGGGAGGCCTCCTTCTCTAGGGAGATACTCAAAAGCTATCTCAAGCTCAAATATCTTAGTTTTCATCCAAAGAGAGAAAGGACAGCTATGGAGGAAGGGCCTAGATCCGAGAAAATCAGGACTACCAAGAGCCAGACCCAGCCATGACTGTGGGAGAAGTGGCAGAGACCACAGGAAGAGAGAGACTGCTGTTGGAGCAGGAGGGATAAAGCAAGGCAGACCCCTGGCATAAGGGAAAGGAAACAGAGCAAAGACAGCAGTATGGTGGGGAGACAGAAGGTTTCTGGGGGGCAAAGAGGACATGAGACAGAAAAGAAAAAAAAGGGGGAAACTGAGATCAAAGAGAAATGGGGGTGGGGAGAAAGAGCACCAATGGCAATGGATGTAGGACCAGCAGAGCCTCCTACTTGTCCCTGGCTGGATACCCATGGAGGCACTTCACTCCCATGGCCATGTTCAGAGGATGCTGAGAAAGCACTTATGTCTTTTCTCAGGACAGAAGCTGGAAAATGAACTGTTCCAGGCCAGACAGACTGGGTGAGGAGTACATGGCTAAAAGGCACACAGCTTAATGTTGGACATACTTACCAGCCCAAAACTCTCCACATTCCTACAATTCCCACATTCTTTCCTTTAAAATGGAGTTCTAAAAAAATAAATAAATAAGACATCCATTTGGGAGTACATGTTTCAAGGTCCAGGCCTGTCTCTTTGCTGAGCCATTCTGGGCTTGAAGGAAGAGAAATGAGGAATGAGTCTGGGAGACTCACTGCAAAAGTCAGCAAAGGTGGTGTTTACCCAACTCTTGGGGCAAGAGAGTCAGACACCATATGTCCACCTCCAATCCTACTGGCCAAGGTTTTTCTGAGATGTTTTTCTTGGTCTATATTCTCTCTATAACCACAGCAACAGAACTAGCCCAGGTTCTTCCAAGGAGAAAGGCCTTTTGGGGAGACCTCCAACCAGCTTCAGAAAGACTTCCATCAACAAGGTGAGGCTCCCTGGGGAAAGGCTCAATGAAGAAGGTGCTAGAGATCAGCTCCAATAAGGAAATTACTAGAGATCAGCTATAATAAACGTCATGTTCACCCTCACAATCTCCTCCCAGGAAACTTGAGGTAGACCCCAGTATGCCAAAGAGGAGGAATACCAAAGGTGGGGGGGAAGCTCCCAGGCTCCAAAAGGGCAAGAAGGTAGAGTCTGTAAATCTTAGCTTGTTGTTGATCTCAAATTTCTCAAGTAGCTTATTAAATAGAAGTAGTGAAGATCTTAGGAAGGGTAGCAGTGAACACCAGAACCAGCCTTACCCAGAAGCAAGACTCAAGTCAGTCCCTGGTACCCTCCTTCTTTGTTTGAGAGATGTATCCATGGGCTGTGATTTGGATGAGAAGAGTGCTACTAATGCTGAAGATCTGGACTTTAATAAATTTGCCTTAAACAAATTTGCCTTAAACAAATTTGCCCATGAGGACTGTGTGGATTCATAGGATCGCGGGGACCAGTGTTGATCTCAGGACAACCCAGTGTCAGGCCCCAGGCTCCATCTGGCCCTGCGCTGTCTAACAAGTTAGATAGAAACTGATAAAGGACTAGTCATAGCTTCAGATGACAAAACTGGGCCAGGCCAAAATGATGAATGAGAAGAGATTTAACATGGGCATGTACAAAGCTCTATATTTCAGTAACCAGAGTTCCTTGGCATAAAAAATGAGACAGAACTGTTTCAGAACAACTCACAGAGAGAAGGTCTGGGCATTCTGTAGGTCTCAGGCTCCACGCAAGTCTACTGAGTGAGGAGTTGCTCAGGACGTGAATGCAACTGTCAGTACTGTGCCCCAGAGCCTTTGGATGCCCATGGTTGCTGTGCAGCCTTCCCCTGAGATAGGCCCTATGACCCTATGCAGAGACTGCCCTGGGCTCTTGCAGCTTCCTAGACCACATGCCAGAAGCCATAAGTGCCTGGAGTTTACTCTACCTCCACCCCGGCTGGACTTTACCCTAAGGTGGAACCTGTCCCCCAGGGGTCCCCTATGGGACCTGGGTGAAGCAAGGACTCTACATAAAATCACACTCTTGGCTTGGCTTCTGTCTCTTCCCTACTTTGTTTTCATTTCTCCTTCTTCAATCAATCCAGAATCCTCGTCTTAACACAGGCTTCCCGAGAACCCAGCCCCAGACCAGTGGTGAGGGATGGAATGGTTCTCAACATAGCTCTGGGAACTACAGTTTCCAAGGGCCTCCACCAGAGCATACATGTCCCAAGCAAGGTGCAAAGCAGAGGGTGAAGGACCTGGAAAAAGTCTCTGAATTAGGAATGGTCAAGGAGACAGGTTGTGGGCAATAGCTATCCCTGTCTAGGCAGGAATCCTTCTCCTTTCTGCCATGGCTCTCTTGCCTGGCAGACTTCTGGGCCCCCAACTATAGAAATGGCTATAGAAGTGCCCCCCACCAATACTCCAGCACATGCACTGAGGGCTAATTCAGTGCCAGGCACTTTACATGGGTTATTCCTTTTAATCTTCACAGCAAGCCTGAGGAGGAGGCACCATTATCATACCCATTTTACAATGAGGAAGTTGAGGATCAGCAAAATTAGTAACTTGTTCAAGATCTCATGGCTATAGGTGAGAGCCAGGATTCACACTCAAGTTTTAGACCACTAAGCTACAGTGTGCCCCACCCTCATATCCTAAGTGTCAGAACCAGCCTTGGGAAGGCATGTCCGTTAACCCCTGCGAAATAATAATTTAGCACTTCCAGGGGACTGAGACCTAATCCAGCTGACACAGGTGAAGTCATAGTGAGCAGGACCATTTTCTGCTTTTCCACCTTCCCCTACACTATGTCTTCCGGCCATCAGTATCCTACACTCTGGCAGGAATACCTTTCCCCCAGGTGATAGCAACTCCCTATGAGGGTGATGGCAGCCTGGGGTTTGGACAAGACATGCATGCCCTGTGTCCTGGCCAGGCAGGAGGTGACAAGTTCCAGGGAGCCAGACTTTAGCTGTTGGGGGCCCTAAAGGCTGCCAGGCAGGAGAGCCATGGACAGAAGGGAGAAGGATTCCTGCCTGGGCAAGGAGCTCTAGTAATCTGGGGTGAATACTGCAAAGGACAGAATCTACCAGAAAAATAAAACAAACAAGACCAGCCAGGACCAACAACCCTTCCCTGGCAAAACTCTGACTTCCAATACTTTATTTCAAATTCAAAACATATAGAATACAGAAATAATGAAATCTACCACCTCCCAGAGCAGGGCCTAAAGGGGACCTAGAAAGTCCAGTCAGAAATGTGGAGTCTCAGAGAAGGATACCTGTAAACTAAGCTGGTAGCAAGGTCCTGAGACCCCAAACAATTGCTGGTCAGGCCTGGCCCAGGAGGGTCCAAGCAAGGTGGGAGGCATGGGAGGTTTCTGTCTTCGGGGCAAATTCAGAAATTAAGCTGCAGGTAGGCTACCTGGCTGAGGCTGTGTAGCCTGGCTATTGAGGCAAAGGGAATAATTCCTACTGTCTCAGGACAGTGAGCTTAACCAAGAGGGTGTTCTGGGTGCCCCGGCCATGCACAGCTCCAAGGCCAGGCTGGGTTTCAGCACCACCCTGAAAACATTTATTGCAGTCAAGATGAGGCAGGTGGGTGGCTTCAGTCATCCCATTCCCATTCAGGGCCCAGCCCAGCCTGCCACCCTAGCATGTCAATTGTAGCCTGGAGGTGGCACAGATTGGCACACATTAGCCAGAGAGAGTAAAATCATGAGAATCTGCATATGACACAGAAGAAAGTCTCCTCATAAAAGGTTTCACTGGTCCCAGCCAAACGCCATGGCATGCGGCCCTTCACATGCCCCTCCTGAACCTCCCATCTGCCTCCCTGTATCCCAGGTGGTGGCCTCACCTCCAGTTGCTCAAACTAGAAATTTCAACCTCCTAAAACTCCTCCTCCTTCCAGAATTCACGGGACAGTGTGTGTGTGTGTGTGTGTGTGTGTGTGTGTGTGTGTGTGTGTCTACCCTTAACAGGCCCTTCCTTAGCTCCCACATCCCATTCCCCTGGGCTCTTGCCTTCCACACTAATCTCTCCAGTGACATCCAAAACGTTATTTCTAAAATGAAACTGGGCCCTACCACCTTCCACAGCTCCCCTAAGTCCCTTTCCTCACCCATACCAGGATCCTAATGATGGGAACCCCCTTGACAGCCTCCCAACCCAATGAATATACCACAGCCTGCATTGCAGTGACTCAACACCGCCCAAGCAGACAGGCACCTCCAAGCCTCTAACCAGGCTATTCTCTCTCTGCCTAGTATACCCCTCTCTCTCTGCCCACCTGTCTAGCCCTGCTGTGATGCTCAGCTGGTACCCTATAAGAAGGTACCCTCCCCACTCAAGTTCATCTCCTCTCCCCTCATGTCCTCACAGCCATTAGCTCTCTCCAGTCTGGTCCCACTAGGCTGGGGCTCCTAGAGCCCCTATGCAGGGCCAGGGATGATGACAGCCCAGTTACCCACATGTCACTTCCCAGAGCATGACATGCCTGCCCTGTACCACATACAGAGGGACAAACAAGCCCAGGCCCCAGGCTAGACAGCGCCCAGAGCCTCATGACATGACTGAGTGAAAACCAGCTTGATCACATTTTGAAAGGGGGCAACATCAAGTCCCCTTGGGCCCATCACGCCCATCCCCTCTGCCCCCGCCCCACTGGCAGAAGTGGTTCTGATTTGCTGTCATTTTTAAGCAGGGATGGCATTTTGCCAGGCCCAGCTAGGAGTGGGAAAAACATGGTCTGGGTAAGAAGCTCACTGAGAGGCCTTCGGAGGCATTCTCACCTGAAGCATGCTTTTCTCACCTCACTCCTTTGCCTGTTAGCATATCACTCCTGCTTTACAAATTAACCCATTGTTACCTGCATCATTTCTACCTAAATGAGTACCAGTCCCCCGGAGGTGGAAAAAAGTAAGCGAGCTGTCAAGTCCTGGGTTCACAGGAATAGAAGTGGGCCCTGGAACAGAGCCATATGAGCAGGGCTGCATGTAAGCCTTTACGCCACCCTCCCATGCCAGGTGACCCTGGGTAGGACACTAAACTGGCTCCTTCATAAGGGTAGGCTGGCAGATTCTGTTCCAGAAGCTTGGATTTCAATGCTAAGCCCCAGGACGAGAACACAAGCCCACTCCTATCCTCCACAGGCCTTGAGACACCCTTGGACAATGAAGTCAGTCTATTCCAAGCCCTAGAATCCTGGGCTTCCCCCTTCTCATGATCCTCTGGCCCCCACAATCTGTGGCTCATGTCAGATCATGTGGGCAGGACTGGGCAAATAGGCCCACAGGCCCTTCTGACCCCCACAGGCTCACTGCTCCAGGTGAGAGATTGCACCCTAGGCTCGTTCCCTTTTTCCATCCATTCCTGCCCTCTGTTTTTTGAAAAACTGCACCAGCTGAAAATAAATCCTTAAACCAAAGAAATGAGGTGATAATGGTATAATTTCAGGCACTGTTACATATCTGGAGACAAACGGCCACCTGTTTTCCCCTTCCTGAGGCCAGCCCCTGACACAATGGCCTACAAGGGAGCTGACTCTTAGAAGTACCCTGCGGCTATTCTGTAATGCTCAACACCCTGGTACTGAGATGCAACCCCTTTCTACACTTGTGAGCTCAGTGAGGGCATGGATAGCCTCTGTCTTATTCCCCAAAGAATCTACAGAACCTGGCACAGAATATGGACGCAATAAATTCTTCTTGGTCACTACTGCTTTTCACTAACTGGCCATGTGCGGCAGGAAAACACTCCAGGCTTCAGCCATCCCCGCTTTGAATCTTAGCCCATCACTTCAAGCTGTCCAACCTGGACATGTCAGGCATAGCCTTGACAAATGTCTGATTTCATCTGTAAAACAGGGTAAAGTGGTGAAGACTCAACATGGTAAGGTAAGGAGCACAGTGTGTGGCACACAAGAGGTCCCTGATAGTGTCAGTTCCCTTCTCTAAAGACGCAGCCAAGCCAAGCCCTGTTATATTATATCTTAGCACTGCTTTAAAATAAAGCTACCAAGAATCTTAGGGGAAATCATGGCAGAGCTCTGAAGAGAGACTGAACAGAAGGCGAATATTTTTACAGAAAAATCAGGATCTCCCTTACGCACAGTGCCGAAACTCTGCCCCAAAGTTCAGAGTCCAGACATGCAGGGATGTGGCTCTTAGGAATCAAGCCCTTAAAAACCAGCAGAGCTGTGAGTAGCAAGAAGTTCTTAGGTTATAGTCCTGTGGTCTGCTAACAACAGAGACATGTCCATGGCTGCCAATGGCCCCCACTGTCCCTGGACTGGGGCTGAGTCCGTGGGCCCAAGACAGCTCTTAGGGCCATAGCTCCTCACTCAGGGGCTGCACTGGAACAGCCACAGCAGCTGGGGCGCCGCAGGGACTGTATGACGGCTCGAAGTGGCCCCCTCCGGCCCTCAGCAGACAGGCTGTCCTCACTGGTAGGCGCTAGCTGCAGCTGCTCAAACTGCATCTCCAAGTGCTTCTGGATGGCCACACCAAGCACCTCGGGGTCCACTGCAGCTCCATACACCTCCCATGTCATGCCCTCAGCATCCCATCGTACATCCTGCACAGGGGATGGAATCTCCTCCAGGCTGGACCCCAGAGTTACCTCTGGGAATGTATGCAGGGCCACGGGGGCTTCAAGGGGTGGGCTTGTGGCCACAGCCTTGCACACTGCCATGGGGGCAACCTGCACACCAGCATCCTGGGCTGACAGAGGGGATGCCAACATAGGGGCCAAGTCACTGGCTGAGGTCATAGTCCACACATCCTTGGTCCTGGTTCCAGTCTCCATAGCTAACTCAGTGGGACCCCAAAGGTGGGCACAGCAGTGGGAATGCCCAGGAAGTCCCCTGGGCAACCTACACTGGAACTTCATTCCATGCTGAGCCTGCAGCCCAGACTCACTCACTGATGCTACCAGCTTGGGAAAGGCCAGGATCCCTGTGGCAGGCAGGGCATGGCAGTAGTTGCCTGCCCCCATCTCCTTAATACTACAGAGTAGAGCTGCTGGAGACAGAACATGGCAGGAGGTGGTAGCAGACTGCCCAGTGGCTTTGGGCCCAGCTTTGGGACTGCTGCTGTGGGTGGCTGTGCCTCCCAGGTCTAGTGGTGGTACCCACACCTGACTTTCTCTCTGTGTCCAGTCTGAGTTTGAAGTCTCATCCTCTGGAGCCAGGTCCCTTTCCAGGCCTTCAGGGACCTGACATTCCTGGCTAGAAGTATTGCTGAGCTGCAGCCGAGCCCTGTGGACTGGTGAGCAGCCAAGGGCTGAGCAGCTGAGGCTGGCCTTCCGAGCACCACTGTTGCCCCGGGTCTGGGTGCTACGAACCAAGTCCGAGTGACTCCTCTGCACGGCAGCAGCACTGGGGGCTCGCAGGCGACACAGGTCTCCACCGCCCACAGTAGACACGTTTCCCACAGTGCTGCTCCGCCAGTGGCCCACAGCACTGGGCTGCAGCCGAGGGCTAGAGGCCCCTGCCTGCTCCGTGCTCTCAGCGCAGTGCCCCTCTTCCTCTAGGACACAGGGATCCACGCTGGCCTCACACAGCTGGGTCTGCCATACAGTGCTGCTGGCACTCTTGCGGAGCTCTGGCCTCTGTCCTCTGCCTTCGCCCAGCAGGCTGGAAGAGCTCCGAGAAAGGGGTTGTGGGCGGGGGCTGAGGGGTGCCCTGGCGCCTGGCTCAGGGTAGCTGGTGCTCATCGCTGCCTGCAGGAGAGAGGGATGAAAGGAGTGGAGTTGAGTTCAGCAGCAGTACTTCTACTGGACTCTGTTGTGGGCTGACAAGGGGCCAGGCACACTGAGGGGCAGCTTCAGTCCCACCCTACCTGACCATAAGCAAAACTGTAACAGGACACCAAACACTTCAAACCAAGGTCATCGCACTTCATACACAGGAGTGATATTACAAATATCTAATAACCCATACCAAGTGATTAGAACCAACACAAGAGTAGGGTCCTGGAGACGACCCATCATGTCAGCTGTTGACTCTTTACCATTAGATTATGGGGATGGAGGGAAAGCCAGGGAAGAGGCCAAGTAAGCCAAGGCTTTGTGGGTGGCAGCTTTGGGACAATAGCTCTTAGTCAATCAGCACAGAAGTATTGCAGTATTTTAATAACCAGTAAAGCTCAACTGGTAAATACTAGCCTCGTTTCTCCTAGGACTATCCACCTGGCTTTGGAATGGGGCCTCCCTGGTACAGAGTGAGGACCCAGAGAAAGTTTATGAGATAAACAAGCAGTAAATAGAAGACACACTGAGAACTACCTTGGGTTCTCTCGTAGCCCACCCCGAATCCCTCTGGCCCAACATTGCTAAGCTGTCTTGTCTCCAAAACTCAGTCTTGGTAGCTATGAAGATGTAGGAAGTTCCAGGCTCCCCACCTTAGGCTCCAGGGGCAGGAAGAAGACCTCCGCACCAGCCCTTTACATGCAGGACTCACTCAGAATTTGTTCATTCATTCCACGCATCTACTGCATGCGAGGCTCTTACTAATTTAGATCCAGCTGTGCCCTGGGAATGGGATCCCATACTACCAATCGGATGTACCCTCCATAAAGTGTGCCTGCACCCTCCTTGCCCCCTCCTCTCTGCCATTCCTGTCCCTTCCTCCAGCCACAAAGACCCCTCTGGACCTGTCTACTGACCCATCCATAGCCTCGAGTCAGCACTGGGGAACCTCAATGTCTCATCCTGGGGAAGCTTTCCTGAGCTGGCTGGCACCATGTCTGGCTGAGCACTGCCTGGCCTGGATGGAAGAGTCTGGCTAAACATGGACCTCCCACTAACCTGAAGCTGTCAAAGCAGGCCTGGGGCCTGTCCCCTTCTCTCTGTCCAGCACTCAGCACTGACCTGACATATAGCTTGCACTCAGAGAATGCCTGCTGTATGCCTGAAAAAGAGAAAAAGAGACTACAATAGCAAATCACAAAGGAAGGTGCTGAGTGCCAAAAACAGGGTCTGGTGGATGGCATTTCCAAGGCAAGAGAACTTACTTTGTGTGATGGATCAGAAAAGGTTTCCTGGAGGCCCCATCATGTAAGCTGGGCCTGGAGAGAAAAGAAAGGTGCCCAAGGGGAAGAAATGGGGTGAACAGAAGGGAAGATGTGAATATTCAGAGCACTTGAAGGCCCCAGAAGGAATAGGGTCAGGACATCTGGATCAGCCTAGCCTAACCCTGGCCAAAGCTTTGAATTAGGAACGTCAGTCTGGGACTCCCTGCCTGGCAGGATGAGCTAGAGAAACAGGGCAGGCACAGCAGGCAACAGGTACAGTTTAGGCAATTCCAGTCCTGCCCTCCCACTCCTGAGCTGATAAGAACTGCCAAAAAACTAACCACCCTGGCCAGGTAAGCAAGGCCACCTGAAAGGGAATGTGAGAAGGGACTGCAGGAACTCCGTTTCTGTATAATTACAAACTTCTTGCTGTCCAAGCACTCAGGAGATGGCTGGTGGCTGCTCACACCAACAGCGAGGATGTTTCTGGAGCTGCGGTCCTCTGAGAGCTCAAGGCTTGCTATGGAGTCCCGTTCAGCACAACTTCTGTTGATGACAAGATTCTACTCTGCACTGTTCAATACAGTAGGAACTGGTCATATGTGTTTAATGACTACTGTACTAAACTGCACAGTTCTACACCCAGCTCTAACCTGGGTAGAAGTATCCCTGTTCTTTGTGGCTTAAGCCAGATTGGAAAAGGATGAGTAGCCAAAGAGACTATGACCCAGGCCTGGCCCTCAAGGAGCTGTATGATGGACATGTAAAAAAGAAGAGCAACAAAGCCAATAACAATCACGATGATGATGATGATGATGATGATGATGATGATGATGATGATAGCTCCCAGTACCAAATCATCCACCATGTGCCAGAATGTGCCACATCCTGTCCAGCACAATCTCATTTACTTGCCAGAGCAACATCATGAGACATCATTATCCCCATTCTACAGAGGAGAAAGCCAAAGCTTGGAGAAGTTTAGTGACTCACCCAAGGGCACACAGCTGGTGAGTAGCTAAGCCAGGATTCAATCCCAGAAGTATCTGTGGTTCTCTGTACTCTACTCCCTCCCGAAGCACTGTACAGACCTCCATTCTGGACACTCTCACCCTCCACTGTCAGACCTCCACTGTCATCTTTTTAATTAACTGTTGCTCTGACCAAGTTTGAGTTCAGCACATTATCTGGAACTTTGCAGTGCCCAGAACATGCCAGTGGAACAAGTGAATAAGAGGGAACAAAGACTGTACCCCGACCCCACCTGCTTCTTAGCAGTTTCTTAGGTGGTCTGGAATCAGGAGGGCTGGAGGTGCACATGCTGTCTGACAAGGCTATGGTCACTGATGGCCCCTAGCAGGCAGATAACCACCCAGCTACAGGTCTAAGAACACCAAGGAGACCCTATCTGGACAGCCTACATAGTCGTTGGCTGAGCTCTACCTACCCCAGACCCTCCTAGGGAGCAAGGCCATAAAGAGCCAAGCAAGGCCCTGGCCCCTGTGAGGAAATGGGTGAAATGCGGCTAGGGTGTCCTCAGGCCCCACCAGGAGTGAGTGAGAAGCCATCGGTGATAAGGGTCTTGCTGTATCTTTCTCATCAGGTGGCTGCCCAGTGCCCAGGGCTAGCGAGGACCCAAAAGAGCAGTGACCACAAAGACACCAGGGGGGATGGGGTATGTATCCATTGGTTCCCTTCCTCATCCTAACCCACAGTGGCAGATAACAAAACTGAGACCTGGAGCAGCTTAGAAATGTCAAACAGAGTATTTCTCCTATGGCTTGGCCTTCCCAGGCCTGAAGGAGGGAAGGGCTCTGAGGGAAGTCACCCAGGTTATCCCCCAGGTTATCCCCCTCAAAGAAGGGCCTTGCAAGGAGTGAAGGAAGCTGATCAGATGTACCTTGGAGCCATGCATAAGCAGGCAGGACAAGGGATCTGCTGCCAATCCTCGCTCTTTCCTTCCTACATACATGCCTTCAGTGGACACTGAATCTCTTTGAGCCTCAGTTTCCCCAACATGCAAAACAGAAGTAAACCCCCTCTGCAGAGTTGTTATGAAGACTAAATGTGATGGCATATGGACTGTCTGGAATGGTGATTATTAATAATAACCTTTTCTTCCCTCTTCTAACAGGAGTGACTTCTGCTCAACGTATCATAGGGACTTAGTATAGGAGGAGGGGCAGAAAGGCCCTTTTAGGAAGCTATTGAGATACCCCATAGGTGTCTAGTTTCAATTCCCAATCCTTCCTACCTTCATCACATCCTAGGACCTAGCCACCACCAGTGTCCCCAATGTCTTCATCATGACACTAAGTTTCCCAGTCTATTTCAATCCTTAATTTGAGAGGATATGCACACACATGTAGGCATATGTGCATGGACACACACACAAGTTTGAAGTCTACATTCTAAATGCCCAGAATGGCAAGCCCATCTGCCTTAAAAATCATGGAAAAGGCTCTGGTTTCACCCTAAAGAGCCCCTGGGAAGATGTTTTCAGCACAAGATAAAGGGCAGGCACATAGAGGTACCCAAGACCCCTAGTGTTCTTTAAATAGCACTTGAATGTTCTCTTCTCTGCCCTATTTGATGACAATCAAAGTTGGGAAGTGGCCAATGTCCTATGGCCGATGCCCTGTGGACAATGTAAGACTGTCCTGTTGCCTCAGTTCTGCCTGTCAGTAAATGGAGGAGCAACCAGCCTCACCCCAGTACAGAAGCACAGGCCTTCTGGTGGGTGCCAAGGGAGATAACCAAAGCCATTGCAAGCAGGCCCCATCTCAGACCACATTTGTGGCATCCAGTAAGCCCCTTTTAAGGGGTAGAGGTAGTTGGATGATGGCTTCTGCTTCCAGCAAAACCAAAATAGTAAAGTCAAACCCACATGGTCTGGAGGGGAAACTGCTCAAATGTTAAAATCTGGACCTTAACCCGCAGGACCAGATAGATTAACACACCTCACAAAGCCCCCACTGTAGAGTGAGGGTGTGGCAGCAGGTAGTCTGATCCATCCCATGGCTAAAGTTTGGCAATGCCACAGGGAACATTCCTGAGAGGGAGTGTTTAGAGGGGACAAAAACTGCCCATCACAGAGAAGGGCCTTTAAGAACTAGGCGTCCAGGAAACAAGCAGTGCCAGGGAAGAGTTCTAGGGTAACTATGAGTTAGTGGCCCCAAGGACCCACCTCTGGTCGAAAGAGAGAACCCTAAGTTCCCACCAGCCCCAGGCTTCCTCCCCTGAGTAGAATTTGCCCACACTTCCCAGGAGGCACCTGGGGTAGAGAAGGTAAGCCTCCGGGCCCAGCTACCCCAAACCAGAAGCAGCCTCGTGGCTGGTGTGTCCTTACCTGCAGGCTCAGCAGCAACCATGCACCGCCATAGGCCCACCCCCTACCCGTAGACAAACCAGAGATGGACGCACAAGCCCTTTTACTGTGCGACCTTACAAGAAACAGCGTCTACACAGCTGCATTCTGCACACCAATTGTACAAACCGTCTCTCGCTACGGGGCCAAAGGCCTGAACACACCAGACAAACACCCTCCCCAGGGCAGGGCCCCCTTCTCCGCTCCTCTCGCTCAAAGCCCACCCGGACTCAGGGAGGTCTTCAACATGATCCCCAAAACTAGGTTACAAACCTTCCCAGCAGCAAAGACAGTAATTGAAGGAAGAGGGGGCTGTGGGGCAAGAGGGTAGGAATGGAGGGCAGGAGGAATAAGAAGGAAAGGAGGTCTGAGGCTGGGGGCAGTGGCGGAGAGTGCGGTGGGGTGGAGGGAGGGAAAAGGAAGAGGGAATGGAAGCGGGAAGAAGCAATAGGAGCAGGGGTGGAGGCAAAAGGAGACAGGGTCCTGGGCAGAGTAAATGGGAGGATGGGCAGAGGAGACACAGAAAGGGATAGAATAAGCAATGAGAGGAGAGCTAGATGGTGGGATGCGGCCATTGGGGGCGCTGAGAACTGGGCGAGGGCCGAGACGCGCAGGGAAGGTGAAGCATGAGGTTCTGGGAGGCAAAAGGGGAGGCACCGCCCATACCACCACCCTCCACGGGCACTCCCGGCGCCAGCCTCTCACCCTCTCGCCCTCCCGGGGCCGCGCAGGCCAGCGGAAGCGCTTCCCCTGCGGCCGCCACAGGTGCCTGGCGCAGCGGCTCAAGATGGAGACAGACCCAGCCTGGCCCGAAGTCGCCGCCAGACGCCGACCTCCAGGCTGGCGGAGCGGGCGCTGGGATGCGCGGAGGGGTGACTGCGAGGGAAAGTACCAGAGTAGGAGGGGCGGAGGGGGCGGTGGCTCAGCTCACCTGGGCCCGCCCCCGCGCCCCACCGCCTGCGTCGGCGTCCGGCCCCGCCCCCAGCCCCGCCCCCAAGTCGGCTTCCCCACAGCCCCGCCCCTCAGTTCCTCCCCCCTCTCTCAACACGCCCCGCACCGAGGTCTACAGTCGCTCTGGCGATTCTCTTCCTCGCGATCCACCCCTTGTCCTTCGTCATCCTAGCTCCGCCCTTCATTAGTCTAGAGCTTCTTACCCCGCCCTCCAATTCCTGAGCTCTAGGGTCCGCACTCTCAGATAGAGACCAGGTCCCTCCTAGCCCTGCCACTACGAACCCCTGTTCTCCAAGTCCCACGCTCCGGGACCCCAAGACCTACCCTGGTCCTTTGAGCTCCACCTCTACAGCCCCTCCACACTCCCTGCCTTGTACGCAGAGCCCTGCGTCCGGCCCCCATGACCCCAACCTCCTAGACTCCATCTCTGCCCCGCCACCAAGGCCATAATTCTTCCAACCCTTTCCCCACTCACGTATCTATCCCCACCTTTGCCCCGACCCAATCCAACTCCGGGCATTCAACTCCAGTCCTCACCATTAGACTCTGTGCAAAACCGTGGCAGGGTGGGGAGGGTGGGAGCCAACCCCACCCAAAGCCCACACCCGTTCCTGACACTCTTGCAGTCCCAAAACTACCTCCCTTGTTCCCTATCCACCCCACGACGTCTGGAGTGGGTCCAGCGTGGGAACTCCGAGTCACAGCCTACTGGGCTGGGGGCCTGAGTGATGGGTTCCCTCAACATACCATAATGTTGGACAGCTGCAGGCAGGGCTCTGGGCTCACAGACTCAACAGGCAGCCACCAGCACAGGCTTTCTCCCAACCCTTTCTGCTTTTGAGGAGCTCCTACCACCCACCTCCAGGGCCTCCAGTTAAAAAGAGCTTGTCCTATCTCTGAGCCCCAGTCTCTGGGATTTGGGTGCCAATGTCAACTCCTCTTGGTTGACCCCTGTTCAAAGGACCCCTGATTTGCTTGCCCAGCTGTTTGCTGAGGGATCTGCACCCCTCTGGTCAAGTGGCCTGAGAACCAACACCATCTCTACACCTCCAGTTTGGGAAGACTTCAGGCCCCAGTCTCAAATCTGTCCTCTCTCAGCCCTGTGCTGCCACTGGAGTATCGGGAGGGAGTCTTCAGAAAGCCCTCCAGCACTGGGAACAAGGCCAAGAATGGAAAGCCCAGGCAGGACCATGCACCATTCACTTCCTAGCCGTCCTGGCCAGGCACCTAGCCCAGGGGAGGAGTGTGTGATACCATGCTGCAGGTGTAGCTGGGATCTTGCACACAGCACCCCCATGGCTTGGTATGTTCCCTGCATGTGGGACCCTTCCCAGTCTTATTAACCCCGTCTGTAGCTCTGAGCTGCCTCTCATCAGTTTGCTTCATAGACCCAAGGAGAAAGCAAATACCACCATGTCAAGCACAGCATTTGGCCCTACAGTTCATACTCTCATGCTTCTCAGCCTGACTTTTAACCACAGGCACCACACTGCCTACTCCTCTAGCCTGAGATCCTGTTTCTTAAGGCCTGGAAGCTTTAGTCCTATCTTTTTGGGCCTTCCTCCTCTGGTCAGTTACAGCTACAAACTGAGAACTCACTCACTGGTGGAGGGGGTGGAGTTTTGCTCAGGAAGACCCTTTCTGAGCAATCCCAGAGCCTGGCAGATGGCTGCCTTGGGGGGCTGAGCACTAGAGGCCAACAGCAATGTCTAAATAGAGGCTCCAGGCGTTGGCCAACCCCCCCCCCCCACACACACACACACACACACAACCTGGCAGGGAGATCTTGTAAAAGGGGAGCAAATATGGGATTGCTGAGCTCATCACCCAAGCCTACCCATGTCTAGAAATCAGAATCCCTCCTTCCACATCTCAGAAATTTTTCTCATAGTCTATTTTTAAGAAAGTCAATTGAGCAGCAAGAAGGGATAAACTATGTGGGGTTACACAGCATTAGTGGCAGATCCAGGACTCATACCTGGGGCCCCAGCTTCCCAGAGCCCTCCAAACCCCTCATCTGAGTGTTTCAAGGAGGTCTGCTTGGAACTGGATGTCAGAAAATGTCTGCCACTCTGGATGCCTACAGATGCAGCTTGTCAGGACCTGCCACCAGGGTCTCTGAGCATCACCCTGGCTTTGGCCTCTTGTCCACTTGGTCCTCTTCTTCCATTTGTGGCTGGTCAAGGGAGCTCTCCTTGCTGCCCAGGGAGAGCCAAAGGTGGGGTATTGGACATAAATTGCAATCCCAAGTCCTCCTCCCCGCATTCACTGGCTCTTCAATTCCACACCCAGACAACACTGTTCATCTCTCTGGGCATCAGTTTCCTCATCTGCAGAGTGACAATAATTATACTTGCCTTACAGGACTGTGGGGAAGATGAGATTTGTGAAAGTGTTCTATAGAGTGTCTTGCTGCTATCAGTCATTTGATCAAATATATAGAGAGCTTTTCCTGTGCTAGGTTCTGGAGATATAAGCCTGGACTGCATAGTGTGAGGGCAGGAGTATGGTTTGTTGGTTGATTTGATAGAGAGAGGAGGCTCTGGCTTAGGACCTCATGAGCCAAGTACCATTTCCTGAGACTCGGAACCCTGACATGAGGAGCAAGTATGGTGCACTCAGGGGTTCAGAAAGGGCACAGTGGGATGGAGGAACCATCAGATGGAGAGACAAGTTGCACATATAGGACTTGAGTTTTCTAAAAGGTCTAGGCATCCTGGGCATAGGGGTCCCTGAAGTCAAAGGAGTGGATAAGGTCTTCAGGGAGAGAGTAGAAAAAAGGTCCTAGGAACCAGCTGTGAGTAAGCAAGTGACAAAGAACAGAGAAGGAGCAGCCAGAAAAGAAAAGAAACTGGGATATTGCTGTGATCCAAGGCATTCAGAGCAAGCAGCTTCAATGAGGTGATGAAGCAGAAGCCCCTGGAGTGGACTGAGGGATGCATTGGCAAGAATCGAAGACACTGCATGTAAAGACAACTCTTTTAAGCATTGCCACATTAAGTGTCACATGGGAAAAGATACAGTGTCAAGAGAGAGACTTTTTTGATTTGGGTTCTGTTTTATGGTTTGTTTTTTAATATGTGGGACCCATTTCTGTCTATAGCTTTGAGCTGCCCCTCATCAGTTTGTTTCATGCCTCATGTAGCAGGGATCCTTGATTTGAAGCAACAGAAAACAACTCATGTTAAGTTAAGCAAGAAGAGAATAGTCCTAGGTAAGTTACTAGATTTGGGAATTGAAGTTTGATGGCTTCAGTTTTCTCTGTGAAATAAAGGGCAAGTTCAAGTGCTGAGACAGAAAGGGGAAGACGGCAAGGTTGGAGAGATGAGGAGAGCAGAAGAGGTTTAAAACAGCCATTGCGAAAAACAGAAAAGCTTGTTGGGTCAAAGGAATCCAGTAGAAGATTGCCAGGCAATATTGTAGCCCATGCAATATTTGTGACCTGCAATGATATCCCCCAGAAAAAAATCTTCATCAAAGAAAAACAAGTTTTAATTTGAACTCAGTTGTAAGAGAGCAAAAAAGAGAGTCAAAGGCATAGCCTTCTGGATCCTGGTGGCAAGGGAGGATACACTCGAGCTGGCTGGCCACTTCTGCTTTCATGAGTTGAGTTGCTGACTTACCAGGAGTTAATTAAGTGTGTGTCAAAGTTACTTTTTCCAACTGTACATGTTGTAATTACGAAATTGAATTAAAAAAACACATAAAGTAATGGCATATAAATATATTTAAAAAGTTTGTTCCTGTGAAAAAGAGGTTAAATGCTTTGGAAAGTGAGTCACAGAAACCAATGTCAGTTAAGTGTATAAGTGTGGGAAAGGCAACTTGAAAAAGAAGAGGAGGAAAATCATAGCAATCCAGAACAATTCTGAATCAGATTGCTTTTCAGCTGTCTTTAAATTAACTGATTTGCTTGTTAACAAATCATTTATCTGACTTGAATGCTGGATAAAAGGGTTAGGCAAATGAGAGAATTTATTGTCTGGCTTTGGACATTGTTAAAGCCAAAGGCTCAGATTAGGGGGACAGAGCTCTGCCTTGCTCCCTCCTTTCCTCTGTTTCCCTCTGGATGAGAGTCATACTGACATAGGCTCTCTCTTTTTGGGGACATTCTAGCAGCCCCAAATCTACATTCTCACATCTTTGGATCCACAAGTCAAATCTTAACTGACCCTGCTTGACAATTTTGGGCCAGAGAGAGAGAGCTCTTTGATTGGCCAGCGTGTGTCGCATGCTCCTCCCAGGAGGTTGGAGACACTGTACTATGACTGATAGCCCCTCCAGAGTCACAGAGTGGTTGAAAAACAAGATGTTGTTGCCAAACTAAAGGAAAAGTGACAATGAGCTGGCCCAAAATACAAATAACTACTGCGGGGAGCATTTCTGGGAGTCTCAGAAAAGGAGACACTGAAAGTTCAAATGTGTCCATGTGTCATCAGTGCCTAAGAAAGAGAGAATTTTGAGTAATTGAACAGTTTTTGAGACAAGTAAGTCTATAGAGTGTGAGAAACTCCTCTAGCCATAAGATCCTTGAGTGAAAAAGAAACTGACTTTCTAGAACCTGACATTTAATAGGTATTCATGGAAAGGGAAGGGACGGGGAGAGAGAAGAGAAGAGAGAGAAGAGAAGAGAGAGAAGAGAAGAGAAGAGAAGAGAAGAGAAGAGAAGAGAAGAGAAGAGAAGAGAAGAGAAGAGAAGAGAAGAGAAGAGAAGAGAAGAGAAGAGAAGAGAAGAGAAGGAAAAGAAGAAAGAAGAGAGAAAGAGAGAGAAAAGGAAGGAAGAAGGGAAGGAAGAAAGGATGGAAGGAAAAAAGGAGGAAGTTTATTTAGG